>MOOZ01000070.1:285899-308086 GCA_002930495.1 Cecropterus lyciades | reverse complement strand
GTTAGATAGCCCATTTATCGAGGAAGGCTATAGGCTATATATCATCGTTGAAACTTACGCGGGTGAATCCGCGGGGCGCAGCTAGTTGGGTAATAAAATTTGAAGGTGGTAGAAGGAAAATGGTTTGACAGGGGAGGTAGTTTTTCTAACATTGAGCTGTTTTTGCGTGTTGTAGTAAGGGTGTGGTTGCCAATTTACTTTCATATGAAAGATCTTCGTAGTCCTCGGAAATAGCAATGCGTCTATGATTAAAATTACATATAACCCTTGTTCTATATGAAGTTGCTTACAGTTGTCCATTGGCGACAGTGACCACTTACCATCGGGTGGCCTACATGCTCATTTGCTACTTCAATTTTATAAAAAAGATATCTGTTAAGTTCAAAGTATTTTCCACGAACCTTGTACGTTGATCTATATGGAAATATTTTAAAGCTTTAAGCTGTCATAAAAGCTTAACAAAACGGAAGCTTGGGCGGTTGTATTTCGTAAATTCAGAGATTATTACATTTAGTAGGAGCGTAGCCTGCATTTTCGTAGCAACTGACTACGGCGTAGTTGAATCTACGTTTATTAGATCTACGAACCTGAAAGAACCTACGAAGGTTATATAAGATTATGACAGGCAAGTTTTTATAAGTTTGTGAAAGTTATTTGTTATTCATAAACAGTATTCATGTCGGGTTATACTACTAACTTACTGAATTAGTAAACTTGTTTCTGTGTCATAATTTTAATGTCCGAATGCCGTGTTCTTGTTTTTTTATAATATGGAAGTAGCAAATGAGCATGGAGTCCACCTGACGGTAAGTGGTCACTACCGTTCATGGACATTTGTAATCAACCCCAGATAAGATCAGAGTTTCAGCTGAAGTGAGCAAAAGATACGTTGTAACCACTGAGGAGTAAAATCAGACCTGAACACAGCAGCGCTTACACGGCTGTTATAAGGCAAAAATAGGCGTAGTTTAAAATATGTAGTAAGCCACTGACGCCTGATGTAAAATGTAAAAAAAGGTTCATTATGAATATTTGCCGACAATCCTTAGTCTTCCAGTAAATATAATTTTGAATTTATTCCAAAACTATATATGTAATTTTTAATCAAATCTATCCATCAGCCTTTTCAAACCACTGTTAGATAAAAGTCTCATATAGGGGTTTTAGCTAATAGTCGCCGCGCTTGGCATGCGGGTTGTTGACAGCAGTGGTTGTAAAAAAAAACAGGCCGTGTAGTGGTTGACCTGATCATCTGATGACAGACAAATCAATAGGCGAGGCAGTTAATATGAAATTCGATTTGACTTTAGTTTATTTTTGTTTTATTTACATTATTATTTATCGACGTATTTTCATGACAATATTTGAACAATATAATTATATTTATAATTATTTACATAATATTTATTTGCTTCGTACCATGGTTTGTCATGCGCTTTATACACTCATAGGTCCCACATTAGGATTTTCACCAAATCACCAACAATCAAATGTCTGTCTGTCCGGGGATCAAACTCGGAACTCACTGTGTGGTGATCGCTCCGACACGCGGGTCGTCCTGCCTACTTATTATTTTAATGATCAATTAAATAATTGATTTTCATAGACAATTATTATTTTCTATGAAAATCAATTATATTATTTATTATATTATTTTCGTTTCCATTACATTAAATTTTTAAAATAATTATAAATTCAAACATGTTATTAATGACAAAAAAGTGATCAAATTTTCTACATCAGTGGTGTTGAGAATATCTCTAAACGGTCAAGTGCCAGATTTTTTTTTTCAATTTCGGATGGTTTCGAACACATACAGAAAGAAAGAGTGTTGGCAGGTAGACGTCGGAGATTTAGGCCAGCTCTCCGAACACTGGTTTACTGTGTAGAAATGGACCACCCGACGTATGAACAAAATATGTTTGTTATGATATTCAAATGTAACAAACTTTGATATCGTGATTCAGGTTTTCAAGTTATTGTTCTGGAATTTTATACGTTCGAATGGTTTTTTGTTTTGCAAAAGTCAATAGCATTTTTATTGAACATTTATTATTTATTTTTGATAAAATTAAAGGTGATTAGAGATTTTTATTTTTTATTTCTATGCGTTCAATGTAACTTGTCTACTCGACACTAGATGGTGTTATTTGGAGTACAAGAAAAAGATATATAAATAGGTATTATTAACATACTTAACTTTACTTTGTGACATAAGTAAACAATTATATATAATAAGTAATTTCCACTTAAAATCAATTTAGTTCGCGAAATGTAAACACGTTTAACAAACAACACTGTATCTGTTTAGAGAGTAGCTGTCGCCATCTATTTACTAATATTGTAACTAAATAATACAATGAAATCTACGAACTATGTGGGTAGACCTGAAATTTATTATTATCGTTTTAAATACTTTTGAAAAGACCTTGACTACAACAATTATAAATGCGAAAGTTTGTGAGTATCCTATTTTTTTAACATCATATTACTTACTACAAATACAAGACAAACGTACTACACGTTATATTCACGCAAATTAGTGTGTTACAATTTTAATGACATGCTCAGTACTGAATCTATATATATATATTTTTAATAGTATGGAAGTAGTAAACGAGCATGCAGCCCACCTGATGGTAAGTGGGAACTGCAGGCCATGGACATCTGTAATCAACCCTAGGTAAGATCAAAGTTTCACCTAAGGTTAGCCACAGATGCGTTGCTACCCCTGATAACTAAGATGGAATGCCTCAGAAAAGTATATCTCCCTTACCACACCCTTCAGACCAGAACACAGCAGCGCAAAACACTGCTGTTATTAGGCAGAAATAGGTGTGGCGGTGGTGCTTCCGGAGTCGAAACACAACGAGTTCTATCACCTTCAAATTAAATTCAACTAATCAATTGTAAATAATTTATAAATATAACTAGTTAATATTTATATTTCGATACCATAGATTTAAGACTGTAATAATTCCAATTAATACGGCAACAAATTTTTAATCTATAATAATATTGTACTCAACTTCCTCTTCTGCACTTACCCGAAATCGGAACTAATCAAATTTGTGAATGTGTAATAATTTATATCGAAAATAAATAATATCCAGAACGATATCCAGACTATATTTAGCTGTCACCGTATTCACAACGTGTTATTTTTTGATATTAGGTACTTATTAACGTAAAATTATTTTATCGTTGATATTCTTATTTCATATCATTCATATTTCTTACGAACATAAAATTTAAAGACTACATGTACGGTACAGTACATAGTTTAATGCATGCCTGGTTTGTTACTACCTTGTTACAACGAATTGTTACCTACAACGGATTGTTACTACCTTGTACCTGGTAGGTTTTTACACACCTTAGATAAAACTTTGTTAATGAAATTGGACGTGTTTCCTCACGATGCTTTCCTTAACCATTATAACTAGTGACAATTGTTTTGGAAATAAATAGACTTTTGTGCCTGATATTCGAACTCACACATTAAGATGCAAAGTTTCAACCATTAGGCTAATAGATGTCTTATATCTATATTAACTATATATAACTTTTTTATGAAAACTTAGAAAAAGCGTTAAATTAAATATATTATAACAAAATGCAAAAAAAAAGAAAAACAACTGCTTAATAACAATGAACTGAAACTGAAGGCAATCGTTTTTAAACAGTCGGGTTTTTTGTTTTAAAATTTTATCGATTATTTTATTTTTTTATTGATTTATAGACAACGCCCGCGTTTAGGGTACAAGTCCTGTTTTGCGGGGCACTTTACAAACATACAAGTAATGGACAAAAGTACACCCGGACTAAGAACAATTATTTGTAAATCATACAAAGAATTGTTCTTTGTTGGGATCGAACCCACAACACTCGAACCGTGGGCAGTTGCATGGCGATAACTAAACCATTCGACCAACCGTGCAGTCAAACAACGATGTGACTTGTTTGTTTAAACAAACATATATTGTTTGAAAGGATTAATATCTGAAAGCAGTTTCAGAATTAAATAAATCTTCTTGAATATGAGTTCATTTATCGAGCAAGGCTAAGGCTATAATCCCTACTAATATTATAAATGAGAATGTACGTTTGTTTGTTACGTTTTCACGCCAAAACTACTCAACCGATTATCATGAAACTTTGTACACATATTATTCAAGGTATTAGAAACTGCAAGGTATTAAAAAAACATAGGATACGTTTTATTAAAAAATAATTTATTTAAAAAAAAATTGGGGTACATGATTATTATTTGTCAAAAAATTTAAAAATCTAGTAACTCAGCAGAATTGAAAATTATTTATATATATGTGTTATATTATCTATCTATATATACAAATATGTTTTATATATACTAAACATCAACGCGACCAAGCAAGAGGTAAAAGCTAGTAATATATATTTCTTAGATGTAAAAATGTAAAATGCGTTTAAAAAGCTCACAAAACGAAGGTTCAGAGAAGGTTTTGTTGGAAAAGACACAACTGTATTAAATCGTCATTAATTCGCAGGAACGGGGAAGTTTTTGTTAACGTTTTCCTTCTACTCGCTTTATATTATAACATCACGTTCTTACTTCTCATGTAAATTTTATTCTGTATACCTTTCGCTTTTTACGTTGATTTGAGGGTTGGGTGAAGTCTGTAATTTAAAGGTAAACGCTTTCTATACACATAGCCCCAAACTAGGATTTTTCCCGTGTCGTGGGTGCCATGAACATACAAAGACGAATTCACAAACACCCAAACCCAGAACAGAAATATAAACAACAATCATTCAGATTTCTGTCTGGCCGGGAATCGAACCCGGGACCCACTGCGTGTCAGATCGGTACTGCAGTCACCTGCACCACCACGTCGGTCGTCAAGGTTGGATAATGTAGGGTCTTTCGTGATTCGCAAGTCAGTGATATTTGAAGATAAAACTCTTTGTGGAGTCTGGTGGCACCTCCGAAACACATATCTTTGTGTGTCCACGGCACCCACGACACAGGAGAAAATGGGGGGCTATGAGTGTAGAAAGCGTTTATGTTTTTCATATTTTACATATTATTGCGTCATAACAATGGCGCTAAGCGCTGTGGTATTTTGACCTGAATGATCTGTTAAGGGATACGGAAGAAAAGAAACGTATAGATGAACTATAATAAGTTAGTTATTTCAGACTCATTAAAAACTGTTATAAGTCTTATAGAGGTATGGCAGTGGTGCTGCCGCATTCGATACAAAAGATTTTTCTTTTTTTTATATAATGTGAAAGTAGCCTGATGCTAAGTGGCTAGTGCCGTTCTTGGACATCCGTTATCAACCCCAGATAAGATCAAAGATCAGAATCTTACCTGAGTCGTAAGACTGTAATCTTATCTAGAGTTGATTACGGATGCCCATAGGCAGTGTTGGGTATCCAATACTGCCTATGGGCATACCTTGTTACCAAAGTTATACTGAATTAATATCAAATACTGTTTTTTTATAGTATGGAAGTAGCAAACGATCATGCAGGCCACCTGATGGTAAGTGGCTGCTGCCACCCATGGAAATCTGTAATCAACCCAAGATAAGATCAAGGTCTCACCTAAGGTTAGCCGTATATGCTACCCTTGAGGACTAAGATGCCTCGGAAAAGTATGTCTCTCTTACCACACCCTTCAGACCAGAACACAACAGCGCATAGCACTGCTGTTATTAGGCAGAAATAGTAGGTAGATAAATAAAAATAAGAGTTCTATAAATCACTGCCATTATTATATTCTCTACTATACTCTTAATCATCCCTTGTTCTATGGGATGTTAGGGGGTGGATTCAAGGTTATAATGTCGCCTATCCGTCGACATCCTTTTGCTGACTGGCTCGATTAAACATATAGTTTTCTATAAAGAGGCGCTGTTAAGCTATGGGGTACACATAACCTCCATTTATTGCTCTTAGGTCATCTTGTTCAATGGGGTTGTGGGAAGGGGATGTCAAGGCCGGAGCGCCGCCTGTGTGGCGCTCGACACAGGGACGCTCAAGTTCGTTTTGTTTTGGCCCGCTTTAATCGGTGAAATTATTTTATTTATTGCATTGTCTTATTAAATATTGAAGTACCTAATGTGAACGCAGTCTATCTGATGATGAGTGGCCACTGACTCCGATTAATATCTGTAATTAACTTTACGATTAGAGTTTTAACTGAGTTTGGCCACAGATGCGTTGCTACTAGTGATGTGCCGGATATCCGTGGCAGGAGAAAGATCTGTACCCGAATCCGGACCCATTTCTTTTTAGACGGATCTCAAACGGATTGTTTGTACCTATTATAATATTAATATTCTCTATAAATTAAAGTAATGTTAAAAATTCTAAATATACATAGGCGATTAGGCGTCGATGATATTATCTGATTCGTAAATTTCATATTGTATATTCCTCAGAATCAAATAATTTCTCATTTGTATTGCTATAATACTTTGTAAAAATCAAATATCTACTTTGCAAAGATGAGGAAAAACAGAAACAATTATTGTTTTGAGGAAACGTAATAAACTCGTACTAACGGCACAAGTAATAATCGTCGTTTCAAGAACACGCGCAAGTGAGTAAATTTGTAAGAAAATTGAGAACCGTATCCGCGGATCTAGTCATCAATGATCCGTATTCGTATCCGTATCCGCGGATCTAGTCACCAATGATCCGTATTCGTATCCATATCCGCGGATCTGTTATTCTAACGATCCGGCACATCTCTAGTTGCTACCACTGAGGAGTGCGAGTGTTAAAATACGTCGGATATGTATGTCTTTCTTACATCAACATCTAGACCAGAACGAAGCAGCGCTTATCACTGTTGTTAGAATTAGACGTGGCGGTGGTGTTTCCAGAGTCGAACCGTCTTGAAGGTGGTAGAACTCTATGTGGTTCGACTCCGGAAGCACCACCACCACACCTATTTCTACCTAATAACAGCAGTGTTATGCGCTGCTGTGTTCTGGTCTGAAGGGTGTGGTAAGGGAGACATACTTTTCCGAGGCATTCCATCTTAGTCCTCAGGGGTAGCAACGCATCTGTGGCTAACCTTAGGTGAGACTTTGAACTTACCTCGAATTGATTACAGATGTCCATGGGCGGCAGTAGCCACTTACCATCAGGTGGGCTGCATGCTCGTTTGCTACTTCCCTACTATAAAAAAAACACAGGGTTCTATCACCTGTGAAGAGTTCTATCCTGTTTCTACGAAATATATGCAATTCCTGAAGTTCCCACTTAACTCTATTAATAAAAGGTGAAGACTCAGGTGAAACTGGAAATTTAGTTTGGAATAATTCTGAATTTTCAATTAAAAGTGCGAGCAAACGAAAAAGTCAGTTCGTGCACACAGCGAGCAAAAAGTACCCTTAGGGAGAAATTTATGTGGGAATGAATTTGTTCGGGAACGAAAATATTTGGGTCTGATGCAGGGTTTACCAAATTATAATAGTTAATTAAGTTTTTAAAATAATTCTGTTTCGTTGCTGTTGGCCCTATTGGCCTTTACAGCTTTACCGGATGTCGGTGGCGAGCCTAAGCCTCTGCCGGGGTAAACAGAGTATGGAATGGAAGGAGAGGATAGTTTTTGTACCGTTTCACGACCTTCCTCTCTCTTTTTTGTCGTGTATTGTCTATATATACCACTCCCTCTCTCGTTGATGCCGTAGGAGGCGACAAGGAAAATATCCGACCAGTAGTTTTTGCGTGGAAGAGTAAGAAACATATATCCATACAATCCAGGAGGTATGCAATAGCGTCTTCCCGTATAATACAAAATCCACAACCACGCATGGCAGGCTCGGTGGCTATTTGCAAAATTCCCTATTAGGGAAGTCAATGTCTAGCCAACCGTTAGAGTAGAAGAGTCCTCGAATGGAGACCACGTCTGGGCAAAAGGAGTACAGGCCTTCCCCGACCAGGTGGACTGATGACCTGAAGAAGACGGCGGACTACCGCTGGATTCAGATGGCGCAGGACCGGTAGGAGTGGCGCAGATTAGGGGAGGTCCATGTCCAGCAGTGGACTTTTAAGGGCTGATGGATGGATGAATGTCTAGCACTGGACCTAATAGGTAGGAAAACTGAAAAGATATTACAGAGTTTCATTTGCCATTTTAATATTATGAATATACATATATAGGTATATACTGCATGCTTGTTTGCACACTGCTGCTCCAAACAGAAATTTACAATTGTCTTTAAATTGTCTTGTCTCAGAAAACAATTGTCTTACTTAAAAAAAGTTAAGGAAAACATTTGTCTGAAATAATTGTATAATTCAATTGAATAAATACTCTTAATACAGCTAAGAATGGCTTATTTCCGTTCCGTAGTGACGTCACCGCTCCACCCACTTACGTCACGACCTGGCGGGAACGCGGCACAGATAAAATATGAATAGTTTATCTGCGCTCACAATACAGATTATGTCGGTTTAATAATGAAAAAGATTCATGAAATAGTTATCCATAACATTGTTCTGCAATGAATTGAGTGAATTTGTTTCAGTTTTTTGTATTCCACTGCGGGGCTCTTTCCCACAGCTGGGGAAAGCCTAGATAACTCTTCTACGCTGTTTCATTTGCAGATTAGTGAGAGTGGTGAGGGTTTGCGTGTCCTTGGATCCTACGATACAGGAAAAATCCTAGCGTAAGTTCTTTAATATACTAATTATATTTCTTTTTTCCTTTAGTCTGTGAACAGATTTGATCTGGTGAGCTGATATGTACACTTTTCGAATTTTAACTTTGAAAAAGGCATAATGTTTTATAAACCAGTTGAATGACCTTAAAGCTACTAATTAATTTTTCTCCGAATTGTTAAGCTTACTTTCATTTCCTTAAAAGCTCATCACCATAGAACGAGCTTTTAAACTTCTAGAGCTTTATATTTATGCGGTTATTGACCTCTGTAGCCTGACTGTAACCTAGTATAATTTTATGGGCATAGGTTTTTCTGCCCGAATGGAAAAATTTAATGCAAAAGTTTTGGCAGGCGTACTTGCTCGAGAGTTAAGTTGCAATAAACAATATTTATGGCTAAAATGGATGTAATCAAATGTAATGCATAAATAGAATGAAATATTTATGTTGTTAGTACAGTCTCTTATAGTTTATTAGTGGTACGAACTTCGGAAGCGACGGTATGTAATATCTCGTGCTGATTTTGACCACTGACTTTTCAAAGGTATTTTATTGGTATGTAAATAATCACCACGTAATATTAATATACAATGTCTTAAGCTTTTTTACATAACACGTAATATTCTGTTAAGTTTACGACTTATTGATTGACTAGCTAAAGTGCTCGTGCTTCGCTACGAGACAAAAAAAATGTTTTTTCTCACTAATCTTTGGAGGTATATAAAAAGTAATAAGGACCTTCCGAATACAAAAGTGTTATCTTCGTATATGCCATCATAAGATTTCTATTTTTTATCTCTTTTTATTTGAAGTAGAAATATTAATGTCTGAAACCAAAGGGTATAACTTTAAATAGCGGAAAATTTCTAAATCAACATTAGCCTATAGCCTGACCAGTTAAATAAGCTAGATCCATGCATAATTTCACGTAAATCGGACCAGGGGTTCTTGCGTCGTCGAGTAACACAGACACACATCATATGATTTTTAGATATTAGTATAGATAGTTTTCGATTTTTAGTTCAGTTACAAAACCGATTTTTTTAGTTTTTTACAATATTATTTTTAACTTAGTTTTGAAGTTAATAATTAGACTTCAGTACATAGTTCAGATTAACTCGCGTAATTCTTGGAACGAGATGCAAACGGATCGCACCTGTAACGAACGAGACTGCCGCCAAGCCATAGGCTTAAAAAAAACTGAATATTTGCATTCGCAATCGCGAATTTCGGTAGCAGATATTCGTTAAAATTCGTAGTGTTAAAAAAAATTGCCATCGTAACATCCCTAATCTTTACTTAACGGTTTCGTTTTCGGCTGAAATACCAGTTTCGGTCAGTCACTAGTAATTACCTTTGTTTGTTACCTTTAAAGTGAATATTAAAATGATTATGATTTATTATGTTTATTTTAATTATTTAATACTTCCTTGTATAAAATATTTGATGTAACGTTATTATCTGGCAACAAAATGTATAGTTTTTCTGCATATCCAACCCGAGATAAACCAACACATATCTGATTATGGGAAAAACACTCTTTTTTAAATCAATGCTTCCTCTTGTTCCGTACCATTATCTATAAAAAACGCCATAAAATCACGCTTGTCGTATGGAGGGCTCCCCCTTAAATATTATTTTATTTTGATTTCATTATTTATTTTCAAAATTAATAAAGAACTAAATATTCTGTAAATATGTCAAGTGTCTACCTGTTGCCGTTTTTAATATCGAGCAAAAAAATCACATTTGGTGTATGGGAGCCCCCTTAAATACTTATTTTATTCTGCTATTAGCATATGTTGTTATAGCAGTAACTGAAATACATCTGTGAAAATTTCAACTGTTTGCTTATCACGGTTCATGAGATACAGCTTGGTGACAGACAGACAGACGGACAGACGAACCGAACGACAACAGAGTCTTAGTAATAGGGTCCCTTTTTTACCCTTTGGGTACGGAACCCTACAAGCATCTAACAGTAAATCCACCCAACAGATTACGACATGGTCATGGTTACATACCTATGCAAGTTTAGGACTCCATAGCGGGAAAACACCGTGACACGTCATTTATAAAAGATGTAAGCTATCCTATCTTTCAGGTTGAATCAAACTGCACACGATGTACAAATTTGATTGAAATCGGTTCAGTAGTTTAGGAGTCCATCGCAGACAAACAATGCGACATGAAATTTATACATATTAAGATTAAGATTAGTGGTACGAACTACAGTGATGGGTTGGGAATCGTGCTGATTCTGACCTCTGATGTTTTTTAAGTTTTTTATTTATACTTTATTGTACTATAACATATTAATGTACTATTTCTTTAGCTTGCTCATTAGTTATTTTTATTCAAAAGCAATTTAATTCAATTCAAACTGAATTCAATTAATATTAACAAAGAAATTAAACCTTTTAACTTCGTAACTCGTTAAATTTCACGAAGACTTCGCAAGAAACCTTAGAAAATTTGTTCCCTATTTCCTTCTGTTAGGTATTTTTCAATCGTACAACCCACTTTACTGTACAGGGAACAGCTCTCAGTCTTAAGCAGTCTCCACAGGACGCGATGCAGAATGCATTATAGCCTGAGCTTAGAAAATTTATTTTATCAATAAACTTTGGTTGTGTTTGCAATTTTGTCAAAGTATTAGTATCAAGTACACGAACTATGAGGGTACAAGGTGGGGTGAGAGGACCTGAAAGCCCCTTTGGCATAGGCGAGACAAAAAAAAACTAAAAAGGTATAACAAAAGTGTATAAATCTTCAAGCTCTTTTGTTTTTTTTTTTCGACGATTTTCGAAGTCTGTTTCAGTCCGCCCTTAGCATGGGGTTTAAAATAATTCAGAGACTTCAGCTTTTTTTATGTCGACCGCCGGGGTTGGACTCTAAAATTATAGCACACTCATGTCATTTGCAAGAAAACTTTGGTGAATGCGGTGTTTGAATCACAAGTATCTCAATTTTTAATTAATTTAGTAATTACAAAATTTAAAGGTGAAGGAAAACATCGCAAAGAAAGGTACGCTCTAGAGTTCTCTGAAATATTCTTAACGGTGTGTGAAGTCTACTAATAAGCGATATGTTAGATTTTTATAGACCTGAGGTTGGCCACTAATAGGCTGTTACGACTATCCACCCCTATAAGTATTTTTTGAATATGGAAGTAGCAGACGAGCATGCATTGCCGCGCATGGACATCTGTAATCAACCCCAGATACGATCAGTCTTACCTGAGGCTGGTGACAGATGTGTTGCTACCCCTGAGGACTAAGTTGGAACGCCTCGGCTATGTATATCTTCATTACCACACTCTAAGCCAGAATACACCTTAACACTGCTATTATTAGGCACAAAGAGAATGTGGCGGTAACTCAGTCGACTATTGTTGAAACCCAATCCTTTTTAAGAAGAGACCCATGTACCACACCCATGAGATATTATTATAATAATGCCCTAGAAAAGTACAAAAAAGAATTCTTAAGTTCATCAATTACTTGAAAAAAGTATTGAACTAACATACCCTATATTATTACTAGTTTAGCACTTTTTCAATCTTGTTTGTGAACAGATTTCTATTGGAACAGATAACTATTTGCGAGCTTTTGTTATCAATTCACATATTCGCAGCGGATTATTTCACGCTGATATTCATCTGGTATAACGACGGTCTAAATGTGTTACAGTGGCTCCTGTACTGTGAATGCCAGGCCCTTTCGACCTGCCATCACTAGATGTTCTCTAACTATGCGAATACAGAGTCTCAGCAGCTCAAGTTGGACTCGGCCTGCTCCGTCTACCAGGCTGAACTGTTGACGCTCGAACGAGCGACCGTGCTCGTGGCCGAAAGCACTTTTTGCGACTATGGCGCAAGAGTGCAGCATTTTTTGCGACTCGAGATCAAAGATCGAGTTCAAAGTGCGAGAGAATATTCTGCCGAAAAAGCTGAAGTTTTTCTGGGTAAAGACATACATTGGAGTTAGAGGTAACGAGAGGGCTGACTCACTCGCGAAGGATGCTGCGCTCCAACTGCAAGGAGGAGTGAATTATGACCGGTATCCGATCTCATACGCCAAGCGAAAGCTCCGGCTGAATACGCTTGGCGAATGGAACCGGCGATATCAGAGCGGGACGACCGCTGGTATCACGCGTATGTTCTTCCCTTGCGCGCTGAAGGCATACAGGATAGTGAGGAAGTTGAGGCCGTCTGGGATCCAGACTCAGATTCTCGCGGGGTACGGTGGGCTTCCCGAATATTTGCACCGTTTATAGTGCAAGAAATGCCCATCATGCACGTGTGATCCCGACTTGCCGGAGTCAGTACCACATATCGAATTTACAGCCTTTGAGCGCGCAAGGGAAGACTTACGGCAAAATCTGGGAGTGAATGTGACGAATGAAATGGTGGAAGGAATTATGCAAGGACGAATTAGATATGAATTTATGGAGCTTGCTAAAAGGGTGATGAAAGTTGTGTGTGAAAGGAATAGTACGAATGCGCGATCGAGCGTTAGATGATGAATGAATGAAGTTATGGACAGGAATAAGAGGAAAAGATCCCTGATTACGTCGGCGGGCCAAGAAACCGCGACAACACACAAAAAAAAACTATGCGAATACATGATGAGATACTTATTTTAATGGTGTTAAAATCCTGACTAACTTATTTAAACGTTGTCTTTGAAATCACTAAACACGACGAAAATATCAGGTCGATAATGACTGTTACCGCCGATACTTATATGTAATTTTTATAGTGATGGGAGCAACCCTTAATAAATTTAAATATCAGAAATCAAATTATATTTTAATTAATTACAAGAAGAAACATAGTTTATGAAATTTCACCAGAAATAAAACATTATGAGTATAAAAATGTCAAATCAATTATAATAGGTGGTAGAACAGGCCGGTAAAGGCCATCCACTGTATAAAGCCCACCCACGCTTTATGTGGGAATTATTTCCGTTCTGTGCGGTTTAGTTTAAAAAAGACCTGAAACGATATTTTAATATTCTGATGGTACAAAGCGACCATGGTTTTATATTTGTCTCTATCAAACTTATAAAAATGGCAAAGATAAACTTTCAGCACCAATAAGACAAACATAGTTTTTGTTATGCGCATACTAAGTGCGAACTGTAGCGGGTCGATTGTGGGTGATTTCTAGTGAATGTGTTCTGTCGCAATAATGGTTAAGACTAAATTTCGTTCAACGATATAAAATGAAATGTTTTTATTTTGTGCCTGGGGGGCACTTATAAATTGTCAGTTATAATATTTCCTCCACTACCAGTATCACGGTTTGGTACACGACCTCAACTGTGAAAATCCGGCAAGAAATTCAACGGGGTTGTCGTTCTTTGTCGTAACGGGGTTGTGTTGTGATTGTCCGTATATATTAGGTGTTTACATTAGGCGAAGACTAGTAAAAGTTAGTACAAAAGGTTATATTTACGCGTTACTCATATAAACTGATTAACAAAGCCGCGTGAGGTCAAAGAACGCGACCACATACGCTTTCGCGTGCAATCATCGTACACGCGAACTAAGTTAATGGCATTTAAAAATCTGTGTCCATTGTATTGTGGTATTTTACTTAAAATAATATATTACAGTTATATTTTTAGATCAGTTATATTTTTAGACCTAAAAGGTATTAATTTCGAACTTGGGTGTCGAGTTTAAATTCCAAACATGTATCTCGATTTGACAAATCAAAAAAAAAAATATATATATATATATACTAGCTGCGCCCCACGGTTTCACCCGCGTATTAGTTACTACAAAGAAAACTAATTTATGTATTTATTTGGATAAGAATAAATATTACATTTATAAAAACAACTTCGCAAATAATGCAATATTTTGGAAGAAATTTGGTTAGCATATAAAAGGGTACAGTGAGTTTACCTGAAAAGATAGATATATGAAGTCGTTGACTTTTTTTTAGAACTTTTAAAGGGGATCAATTCTGTCATACATAATTTTTACGAAACTTTAACCGTTTACGCAGCGCATGCAGCGGAAGCTCTCATTAGAAAGAAGAACCCCCGATTTTGAAACATTCTTCATTGGTGCTTCGCTCCTGCTGGTCTTAGCGTGATGATATATAGCCTATAGACTTCTTCGATAAATGGGCTATCTAATACCGAAAGAATTTTTCAAATCGGACCAGTAGTTCCTGAGATTAGGGCGTTCAAACAAACAAACAATCTCATCAGCTTTATAATATCAGTATAGATTAATTACCGCTGAAATGAAGACAAACTTCAGGACAGAACCACTTATTTACGCCAGATAGGTATTTTTTTTTGCTCAAAAAGTACTCGACGTCGAGTTATGTGGTATTTTTACCACACTTAAACCTTGGCTGGATGATTCGAGCTCCCACTCCTGCCGCTCGCGACCCCGGAAGCCCCCTTTTAGTCGCCTTTTACGACGGGCATGGGATACCCGTCACGTCTAATGTCGGAACAGTATAATGGTGATGCTTCATATTTCGAACTAAACTCTTTGCACCATTTTTTTCTTCTCCCAAAAGAGTTAGAGTTCAATCAAATTAATAAATATTTTTAGCATTATAGTAGTGTCCCTGAGTTCATAAGAAGCCCAGCAGTGGGACGAGGTTGCCGTAATAAACAGGCCATTATTATATTCAGGTCACATCTGCATAACAGGCGTGATCGCCTTCATTTACGACAATCGACGTCCATGGAAAACAATTCCGCGTCGTAAAGCGACCATTATCTCGGATTAATATATCACATTACTCGAAGCGTTTGTTTATGTTGACGGGCATCGACAGGTTTATTGAAATACTTGTTATCGGCTGACTTTAGTGCGTTTTTAGAGTTCCGTACTCAAAGGCTGAGAACGGGACCCTGTTACTAAGGCTTCGATGGTCCGTCTGTCCATCTGTCTTTCACCAAGTTGTATCTCGTGAACCGTGATAGCTAGACAGTTGAAATTTTCATAGATTATGTTATGTATATACCATAATAATAAACGTGATTTTTTGCCGTTTTTATAGATAATGGTACGGAGCCCGTTGTGCGCATTCAAGTCAAGCTCACACATGACCGTTTTTTTATATAAGGTTGAAGAAGCAAAGGCTTGCAATCCACCCGATGGTAAATGCTCACTACAGCCTAAGATATCTGTGATATACTTACTCCATGTAGAACAGAAGTTCTACGTGTCAACCATAATATGTTGTACCACTCCTCATGGTGCAGATGCGACTAACAGAGATACATCCCTGTGTAAGGTTTAAAGAGATACACAATCTCTTGGTGTTTCTCTTTATGGTGACGGTGATGTATGTGCAACGCGCTAAGAAGACTCCGTTCCGTTGAAAATCCCAGTCGCCTTCGCAGCACCGGCCACCAGGGGGTTTTTAGTGCGGTACAAATCCCACATAACCCGGCGTCGCTTCCTCGATTACAAAAAAAAAAAACAAAGATCTATACTCCATAATTTGACGTAACGTATGGAACAATGGAAACATAGACTAGATTTCTAAGCGTTAAGTAATTATTATTTTAGTTAAATACTATATTCTGATATTGTTTTGAGTATTTGAAATACTCACGTTATTATTGAGAATATCGCAGAATTAAGATACAGTTATATTATATACAGATACGAAGTCACTGCATAAATTTATGTGTTAGTTTACTGTAATTGTTTGAAGGAAATTAATCCAGGTTAAGGGACATTATTCTGAAGTTGCTTTAATTAACTAAAAATATGTGTTTTAGAAGTTGCTTTTATAGCAAACGAGCATGACCACCTGATGGTAAGTGGTTACTGCCACCCATGGACATATGTAAGCAACCTCATATAGTATAGGGGTTCTATCTGAAGTCGATCACAGATGCGTTGCTACTCCCGAGGACTGTGATGGTCGCCTCATATATGAGTGAGCCGGCAACCACATCCTTCTAACGAAACGCAAAAACTGGTTCACGCTAGAAATAGGTATGGGGGTGGTACTTCCACAGTCGAACTACTCTGGTTCTACTACCTGGAAAAAAACCCTTATGAAGTGGTGGTAGATAGATTATTGACTTTCAAATTTTTGAACGAAATATTTTTGATTTTGATTAGAATTTTGTATTCTGTTATGTTTTATTGTTTATTTGCCTAGGATGCTATTTTTCAACTACAATATACCGGTAGGTAGGGAGAAACGTGGAAATTGTGTACAAATCGGCCTTAAGGTTATAACTGAAGGTTTATTTGAGATTTGCTACAAATGCGTTGCTACCTTTGTACAATAACTTGCTTCGGTTAAATCTTTCCAATACATACATATATACACACACATACATACATACATAATTATATACACACATCTTAAGCGTATGCACACATCTTTGGCTTATGAGGCGTAGCCCATAACCCAGGAGTATTAAGTTCCCTTGCCCTCAATGTACCAGACGATTACGCTGGGCGGCGCACGTCCACCCCTGCTGGCGGTGCCGATAGCCAGGACTAATATAATGGCCAAGGCGCCACTTACCAGAGCGATTAAGAACTTGAACCTGGTGCACGAGAGGCTTGATATATTTTCACCCCAGTTGGGTGAGATTGCAAAGGTGACATTATATTATGTTACAGTACTAATTAATATCTAGTATTGTTATATGTTGTTGTTGTTGTATGTCTAATTAATTAATTAGTAAGTAAGTTAAAGACTGCCACTCTATCGCAGGCAATCCATGTAATGATAGCTGTGATGATAATAAATAAATAAATCTTTCAAACCAGACAACAGTAGGTATCGTTACAAGTTTATATACTACACCATGTGTTGCCACAAAATAATGGCCGGTAAACGTCATTTCAGGCTTTCATGTACCGCATGACAGCGTAAAATATTAAACATTACAACGAACGTGGCGGCCGGAAGTGGTTTCAGCGTGGCACCTGCTCCCGTTTCCGGTTTCAGGCCGCAACATTTAGGGTTGTGTTTCGTTAACTACCAGGGAAAAATTGTTTTTTTTTGTGTACATTTACTACTTTGGAATGAACCTGATTGTCATGGTGGTAGAGCTTTTAGTGGTTCGACTCTATAGGCACCGCAGCTACACCTATATATGCCTCATAGGAGCAGTGTTAAAAGCTGTCGTGTTCTGCTTGAAGACATAATAAATCCCCTGTTCTGCATGAAGTTGGTTACAGATGTGCATGGGTAGACTGCATGTTCGTTTAATGTTTCATCGTTATAAAAAAAACTCATCTGAGGTGTTCCAACTTAAACTTCAGGGGTAGCAACGCATCTGTGGCCAACCCTAGGTGAGACTTTTTTTGTTTCCTAGGGTTCATTACAGATGTCCATGGGCGGCAGTAGCCACTTACCATCAGGTGGGTTGCATGTCGTTTGCTACTTCCATACTAAAAAAAAAATAATAAAATAATCATAATAATTAAATGGCTTTATTATATAAAAGAAAAAACAATTTGATAAAGTTTGATTTCTCATGCTATGAGTTGGGATGATTTGCCAGATGACCTTTAGTAAAACAAATACCAATAATATTATTATATATGATTCGCTATTTCTTAAATCTGAATAGCACATAAAAATATTAAACTGCTCTATCACGCTCGTAAAAATAATTTCACATACAGATATTTCTGCATTAATGTTCATATGACGTCATCGTGGTCCGAGCCAAATGACGTCACCCACGTCACTAGCTGCGTAAGACATGTAAAGGACTTGTTATATACTTGACAAGAATTATTGAACATAATTTATGAAGAAATCAAAGGGTTTTCCTGTCATGCAGTCTAACGTCCGCGCACATCTCACTCGCACTCATTCTTGCATCAAATTGTTTCATATACAATTTTCCTGTCATGAGTATCACATGCACGTGGGATGCGAGGGGACTGCAGCGAGTTAATTCACGTATACGATACGCATGCGGCCGTAAGACCGCACGATAAGAAGACGGTCTGCAATGTGTAAGTTAATTCACGTTTGTAGGATAAGATCCGAAGCACCAAACTGTAACGGATGGAAATGACGATAATTAATTTAATAATTAATTGATAAAATCAGTATGTTGTCATTTTAAATATCACTATAGAAATCCATCAAAGTAAAAAGCAAATTAAAGTGGATTGGACACAAAGCAACATAACATAACATGTTATATTGCTTTGTGTCCTGGAGAAACTACCCACCCTATAGACATTGATTTCTTCAGCTATATGGTCGCTTTACGTTTTTCGCTTGCAGTGTGACACTTGAATTTTGAACATAAAATTGCAATTAAACTCATGATTTGTTACGGTGTTTTGTATGGAGCTGTTAATAATAATTTTATGGGATACCGTCATGGAGCATTGGCTTCGTCATGAATAATCAACAAGGTAACTCATATAAATATATCATCATCAACATAGGTAGATATCAACACGTTACTGTCTACAAATTTAATTTCTAATACACCCTTGAATTTTTCGAAAATAATTAGGAACAAGTGAAAAGTAGGGACTACCCTATTACTGACACTTTTGTTTTGAGCTTGATGGTGGTCGAACCCTTTGTGGTTCGTCTCCAAAAACATCACCGCCACACCTATTTCTGCCTAAGAAGCAGTGTTAAGTGCTGCTTTGTTCTGGCTTGAAGGGCTTGGTAAGGGAGACTAGACTAATACTTGTTTGGCCAATTCAAGTAAGACTGAACTTATCTGGGGTTGATACAGATGTTCATGGGCGGTAGGAGCCACCTACCATCAGTATTAAAAAAAAACTAGATAAAGACCTAGTTCAAATCCAATTTATTAAATTCAATTAGTTTTTTTTCTAAGACTGAAGTTTAGGTTAAATGTAATGAGCATTTTAGTCTTTAAAAACTAAATTGTGATTTCTCGTGAGGGTTTGAGTAATGTTTGTGCATTTCCATGGCACGTACGTCACGAGTGTAAGGCATTTACCACAAGAATGAAAAACTTGACAAAACATCACACCGAAGCGAACTTAGACCTAAGTGCTAAACAGCAGAAAAATGTTCGAAAACACAGTACAAAAGCGTTAAGGGTAATTAAACTGAGTGTCGCTAGCGCTATTTCTGTACGCTGTGAAGCTGGCCAGCCGCCAGATGCCGAATATCTCGCTAGACGCCCGTGACGCCACGAGGTGTTTTGATTCTGATCATGCTAACATGAAATAGTTTGCATGCAATCAGGTTGCCTTGGACTGTGTTCTTCGATATCAATACCGTAGAAGTCGAGTTAATTTTGAAGGTGGTAGATACAGCAGTATTGACTTGGAAGTCAGAGATTCAATCAGGGCGTACCACCGTCTCACTTATTTTAGCATGTAGCTGTTCAGCGTGTCATGAAAAAGTTGTGGATGTCGTTTACATATGAAGCGAATGTCTTGTCCTTGGAAATAGCAACGCATTTGTGATTGACTTCAGGTCGAACCCCTTTTACATATGAAGTTACAGATGTCCATGGGCGGCGGTAACCACTTACCACCATGTGGACTGCATGCTCGTTTGCTACTTCATGTAATAAAAAACGGCCTTGGATTGTGTTCTTTATAACAATCCTCCACCACGGACTTCCACGGCAACTCAGTTGTAAGGTGATAAATTCAGTAGTACTAGAAGCCAGAGGTTGAATTGAAAGATAGATTCGATCGGGAAGGTGATACCGTCTCATCAATTTTGACGTAAAGCAATCTACTTTTCGTAAGACGTGAGCAGATGTCGCTTGACATATGAAGCGTACATCATAGTTTTTATGGGTGGCAACGTATTTGTGATCGGCTGAAAGCAGGACTAGTCTTCATGCCTTGATATAAGTATTTTAGTCTTACTTATATTATAAATGCAAATGTTAGTTTATAAATGATAATGTAAGTGTGTTTTTTGCTCGAATGCTACATCGCTCGAACGACCGATAACCGATGGGGAAAAAGGTCCTCGAGTGGCGACCATAGCGGGCAGACAGCGGGAAACCGTTGCATTCAGAATCTAAATAAATTTAATAGATTCTGAATGTAACGGTTTCCCGCTGTCTGCAGTTAAATAGATAGATACTTTAATTTTTAACCGACTTTGAAAAGGAGGTGGTTCTATGTTCGACTGTATGTATTTTTATGTATGTTCATCGATTTTCTCCCTATTTGTGGACCACTTCTCAAAATTCTTTTTTATTCGATAGAGTATACTCTTGAGGTGGTCCCATAGGCACCATCTAGGATCTAATGAAGGGAAATTTAGGTATTAACCAAATGTTGTAGGTATTAACAATGTTTTTCATATATTTTCTAAAGCTATTGAGACATTTGCATATAGTCGTCATCATCTCATGACGCTAAGCTGATGAAGGAAGGTAGACTCTTTAATGCTAACAATTAAAGAGTTTTACCTTTCTGTGAGGTATTTATAAATTTAAATAGTAATAAATATAATTATTATTAAGCAGACATATACGATGAAAAATTTGACGTTCAACTCCTCAACCATGATGATGCAGGAGTACTGCAAGCCTAAGCCATAGGAGTTAGCCAATGGGTGCGTGCGGATATATATTAAGATTCTTAATAGAGATAAGAGATTAAGATGAAAAATTTGACCTTCAACTCTTCAACCCTGATGATGCAGGGTACTGAAATCTTAAGCCAAAAGAGTTAGCCAGGTTAGTTAGGTACTTACGGATATATAATAAGATTATTATCCAAAGACATATAATGAAAAATTTACGCTTTAACTCTTCTATTCTGATAATTCAGGGGTACTGCTGGCCTAAACCATAAATGCCGACCATTTGGTGCTTACCATTTCATAATTAGGTTGGTAAGCAGAGACATAAGACGACAAATTGGACGATCAACTCTTCAACTCTGATAATGTAGGTGTACAACTTGCTTAAAACATAGGAGTTTGGAATTTATTGCTTACATATTTTACATAGGTCCTACGTAGAGGCATGTGATGAAAAATTTGACTTTGAATATCTTAAACCCTGATGATGCGGGAGTACTGTCTATGGCTTAGGATTAGGTTGGGCTGTAGCATTTATATAGGATGGATTAGGTTGGGTTAGAACATTAAAGAAACCCTTAAACTAAGCGAGCAGGGCGCGGTAGCGCCCTGCAAGCGGATGCGCCCAATTCGTATAAATTCAGATGTAACCTTTATTTACTCCAATACAATCTATAAAAGTTATGGCTTAGATTTAATTTTACATCTATGTTGGAAGTTGAATTGGCGTTTTTATTAAGATTTCAGTTTATGATTTTGTGTAAATTTATATTTACGAAGCAAAAATAGTGATATTATAAGAATACAAATATAAGTGTATCATCACTAAAAGCGTGAATTTTTTTTTACAAAATATTGACACCGACTTCTATGTCACAAAAAAGTAGAATATAATTTAAACTAGCAGCTCCCCGCGGTTTCACCCGCGCCTAAAAAAGAATTTAAATATTTAAAGAATGCCTAATAACGTGAATGATTTGGTGAATTGAGTTTCTGTACGGG
>MOOZ01000070.1:242925-265352 GCA_002930495.1 Cecropterus lyciades | reverse complement strand
GTAGTTCCTGAGATTAGCGCGTTCAAACAAACAAACAAACAAACTCTTCAGCTTTATAATATTAGTATAGATACAAAATAGTTATACAGAAACAACACATTTTAATACTCTTTAGTATGATACAATCGGTACTTTCAAAGAAGAATAATCGAACAAATATGCGGAGGGTACGGGGTTTAATAGTTTTCTCCACAAAAATTAATTATTTCTTTTAATGCATATTATATTTAGAAATAAGTATGCAAGGGCGTATATAAGATTAGCGAGACTCTCTAAAGCCAAACCCAAACTTTCTAAGAACCTTAGCATAGTCGAGAAATGGAAAAAATCAAAGACAAGCAACTTTTAGTATATGTCCAATTTCGGAGTCTAATTTTTTTGCCGAGCTGCTATTGGATTCCCTTTATAAAGCCATACCTACGACTGTAGTTTGAAGGACGCTAATATTCTTTCACTCTGTCCTTGTAAGTAAATACGTTATGCTTCTCGTTACGTCAACGTTACGTTAACGATATCTTTTTTTATAATATGAAAGTAGTAAACGAGTTCAGTCTACTTTATGGTAAGTGTGTACTGCCGCCCATGGACATTTTTTTTAATTGATTAAAGTAGCAAACGAGGATGCAGTCCACCTGATGGTAAGTGGTAACTGTCGCCCATGGCATCTGTAAGCATTACATCTGTAAGCATTAGGTCTGCAAGTATTACATCTGTAAGCATCTTCATATAAAACAGGGGTTCATCTGAAGTCGATCACAGATGCGTTGCTACTCTTAAGGGCTAAGATGGTCGCCTCATGTATAAGTGAGCCGGAACCACTCCCTTCCAATTATTTTATTCATTAATTTGATTGGTAACTTACTAAATTTGGTATAAAACTATCCAAATGAGATCCCTTACTAAATTTGGTATAAAACTATCCAAATGAGATCCCTTACTAAATTTGGTATAAAACTATCCAAAGTCAGCCTCTCCGATACCCCTGGTTTGATAAACAGCATGAAAGTAGAAGAGATATTATAGCATTGATGAGGATTCCATCAAACGAGTTAAAATTTATGATGCGACTGAGTCACCTAACTGTCCGAAGTGCGATAGAGAGAAGACTATATCCTCCACGTGCTGATGGAATGTGTTCGCAATGAAGCACTCAGACGAGAAGCAAGGTCTTTATAATGTTGGCATTTATAATAGCATTCTGGCTTCCCCACTGTCTGAGGAAGCCAGAATGCTTATCAGGTTTTATTTAAAAATAATTACAGTGTAAGTTTAATATGTAGCAAGCTTATCTGGGTGTGCCATAGTCACTACGTGACAAAACCCCTTTTTTTCTCAGTAAAGATAAAAAAAAACTTAATGCAATAATTACTGTTTTTATTAGTTACCCATTACTATTATTATAACGGGTAGTAACACTTTATATTTTATGATTACAATGAAATAATATATTAACTCCCTTTATACACTCATATCTTAGTGTGGGGCCAGACTTGATTTTTCTACGGTGTCATCGGGAGCACGGATAGATTATAACTAACAATTTTTTATCAATTTAATCAATTACCTATACGTCCTGATTGGTAAAGATATTTTATTTTACCATTTTTATTAATTATCCTAAAACTAGGCATTACAAAGGGCGAACTTAATGCCTATTGGCATTTTCCACTAGGTAACCTTTGATAATGGCGAAAAGTAATATAATTAGTATTCATTGTTGGAAATATTTTTTATGTTTAGTATGTTATATGAAATCGTCGAAATTATATATATATTCTTTATTTTATGCCTTACAATACAGGAAGAAGTACGAAATTAGTTATATTCAGTATCGTAACAGAAATTGTAAGCTTTAGTTACTCGTTATAAAGGTTACATTTGAATGAAGATTACGTTAGCGTAACCCTGCTACGTAATATTCTATAGCTATGGCGCGTAGCAAGGGCCGCTACGGCGCGTAGCTCTACGAGTATGAATTGGAAATTAAAATGAATATTTATAAACATATTTTCATGATAAAGGAACGGCATAGTTATGGTTATAAAATAAATAATGTCGTTAATCATATGAGGATAACGAAATTACTTTTAGTGGGACTTAAATAGTATAAATGAGTAAAACATGACAGCTTTTTAAGTACCACTGTTGGGAATGGGAAAAACTGTTACTTTTTTGCTGTTACGCTATTCTAAAAATATTCATAAAATGCCTAAAAAGTACGTTTGTATAGAGCCAAATGTAAGTTGTTAAGGGTACTCACGTTATGCGGTTTTTTGATTTTTTTTTTTTATATTTCGATTCAAGTCCCATGTAACTGGTTCGAAACATAGGTAAAGAGAAATTTAAAAAACGCACATCGTGAGTACTTGTTACATATTAAGATTTAATTCTGCGATAATATTAGTTTAATATCTGGTATATTGTCAAAGCCCTGCGATAAAATAACTAGAGCAGTATTTCTTTAAACTTGTAACCTCTACGTTTCCAGTTCTTATAAGTAAAATAATATGCCAGCATGGAATTGCTGTTAAGTCGTAAAGTACTTATCATTCAAAATTCACTCGTTTTCCTGACATAGACATAAAGTGAAACAACTGTGTTGTTAGTTAAATATATTTTGCTGGTTAAAATTTTAGTGTGTAGCCGTACTTTGTGATTCACCCTATGCAGCAATGATATTCGAAGTTACGTGATATAAAAAAAATTAAGTACTTTCTTTAATGGCGAAGGATATTTGACGACGAAAACAACAAGAATTCCAGTTGTTAAATAGCTATACCCTTCATTTGACGAGGGAATGTATCTTAGCTAGCTAGGGTACGATAATGAGATAAAGATGAATAGGAATGAAGAATTTTTCTATCAAATGCATACTGCCAGCAAAACGAATATTACTATCAATGTTAACGATATTAAAAATTCAAAAGGTACCAATTAAATAAATAACGAGTAACCATTCCTTCACATCAAATTAGACGTTAATAGCTTAAAGTGTTGTTTAACAAATAATTCTTTCGTTCCGATTTACATTTTCAAAATCGCTGAAAATACCTTTTCATTCAATAAATCAATATATTTTCTCTCGGAATTAGGTCACAGACGGCAAAGTATTTCGCGTAAGGTTATGCCTTTGAAAACTATTTCAATAAGTTGGTAAGTTTTTCAATTAGTTAGTTTTTCGTATGAATAGAGAAGAATTGAATACATTTCAAATTACTGATAAGGTTATTAAAGAGACTCGGGCCAGCTGTAATAAAGTCAATGATATTACAAGTGGCGACATCTCTCGACGTTTCCCTGGAACATTTCCTAACCATGAAATACTAAATTTATAACCCAATTTTTATTCACGACTTTGTAAATAACATGAAAGGGACTATTAATGCATTTTTGAATCAATTTGATGCGAATAAATTATTTATAAAGGAATTGGGGTTATAAACACATTATGTAAGAATTTATCAAATTTTCGACAGGAATATGAAACAGTTGGTTGTAGATCACGGACAGGTTAAGGTACGTACATGTGACGGATGCGGATGTCCGCTTACATTTATTTACGGACAAATAAAAAAAAATACACTGAGTAGTACGAGAAAATGTTTTGGCAGTGTTAGTTTCTCCAAGCGTTTGGCTCGTTTTAAATATATCTTACATGCGAACAAGAATCGTTCACGGGTACTTACTAACCGGTAGACGCTCCCTGGGGAGCGATGGAGCGGAACCGTAAACACGTCACTCGCGGTAAATCGATCGACAATTAAACACGGATTTCGCGGGATGGAAACAATAACGCGGGATTCTTACATAATTCTGTCCGCCATTACCGAGTGCACGCGATTCGCGTCTCTAAGCCCTCGAGAGTAGGGGCTTGCGTTTTCCATTTTCCATGCACAATAGCTATTTTGGGTCTGCGCCGGCGGCGGTAGCAACCTTGAGTACGGAACGCACCTTTAATTTTAGCCGGTTAACCTAGATACGAGGACCATTCGCAGTGAGGTGGATCGATGCGCGGAACTCGCATGCGCTATGTCCCGACTGTTTGAAAATAGCGGCGCGGGTGTGGTGTGTCGTGGTAGCACGGGCGGGGTATTGTGGCGCCCGTCAGCGAGCTACTGTCCAGTCGGGCGGGACTGGCGCATGCGCGATGCCGCGCCACCTAACGATCCAACGATCCGCGCTTGTCACTTGTCGCTGGCACACGTGCTCGCAACCCAGGATCTGGTCCAAGCCAGGAAGCCGTTAGCCGATTTAGTATCTGACTCCAATTTGGCCACCAGAAATTCTTATTCATTAAAAATTACAAGAATTTCGGGTGATCCAGGTCGACCGAAAGAATCCATTGAAATATGCGCTGCTGTATTCTTGTTTTGAAGGAAGACACACTTATAAGAGAGACATTCTTATCCAATTCATTCCAACTTAGTTCTCAGGGGTAGCAACGCGTCTGCGTCCGGCCTTAGGTAGAACTTATCTGAAGGTGATTACAGACGTCCCTGAGTAGACCTAGCCACTTACCAGATGGGCCACTCGTTTATTTTTTCAGTAATAAAAAATATATATATCCCTATATGCCTATTGTTGTTTCCGACGTTTTGGTAAACAACACACGGTACAAATGTGTGTGATAGTGTGGTAGGTAGGTAGGTAGGACCTCCCTGGTCTCCTGTAGTAGGTCCCTTGTAGGTCCCTGGTAGAATAGTTCTGGTTCTGCCTTTCAAATTGGTGGAGATGGTCTGTATGGTCAAAACAATCAGTATATTTATACTGGTTGGTAAGATTGTAAACTAGCGCCTTCGTTTCCATGGTTTTGCTGCGACTTGTTCAATTCCTGGGTATTATTATGTTGCAGCGCGGATTTTCGATAAATTATGTATTATAAATTGTAGTGATATTTATGTTATTTATGTTTGAAATTTGTAATATGATTGTTAATATTTGTTAAACCCAGCTTATTTAATATTTTAATTAAGGGTAAGAGCGTTTATTAAATTACAATTCTTTCTTTACTATAGTTTCCATCTTACCTCTCCAAAATCAGCATTGATACATACAATTAATACACAATAAACAAAAGAAATACAAGAATATTCCATAACTAATAAAACGACCGTCGATCAAAAGGCAAGGCCATATTTTATTTTAACCCTTTTTTGACTGACTGTGAACTCAGGTACTTGGGAAGTATAGAGCCATGTTGGATAATCGGAAAGTTTTTATTTGCAATTTTAAATAAATTTTGCGATTTGTGATCACCAAAACTACGAAAAATTCCTGAAATGGTGATATCGATCATCTAGAAACCCTAACCTAAAAGGCTAAAGCGTTTTGCCATTTTTCTTCTTTTCAAATTTTCAACATTTTTCTTCTAATATGTAACGGGTACTTACGATACGCGGTTCTAATGCCTTTACTGGCGATATTTCGATCCACTTGCGTGGATTGTGGTCACGGAGAATGGATCGTAGTTTAAAAAAAACGCATATTGTGAGTACCCGTTATATATTATCAATTTCGAGAATAAATGAATCAATTCCGAGATAGTATTCGCTTAAAATCATCTTTTCTAATAATAAGTCTTAAAAATATTTACTACTGTTTTTAAGACAATTGACTATACTTAATTACCGTAAATCAATACCACAAAAGACGTAACTACTCCTAAGGTTTAAGTTGTCCTAATTGGAATAAGCATATATATAAATCAGTAACACATTTTAAATAGTACAAGTTCTAGCGCTTTAAATTCTGTTGTGAAATTTTTGAAATCTCACCGACAACACACTTGAAAGAGGCACTTAGAGGCACCACCGTCAGTCCTTTTCTGTCTAATAACAGCAGTGTTGAGCATAACTGTGTTCTGATATGAACAATACAAGTTGTTCCAAATTAGTCCTCAGGGGTAGCAATAGGTTTGCTAAGGGGAAAGTTTTGACGTCAGTTGAACTACGACTAGTAGAAAACGAGTATATTTGCTATTTTAACTTTAGGAACAAATCGTAGACATTGATGACATAGCCTTAATAGTCGTTTCGCCAAATAATTTTCAAGAAGAGTTTTCTAATAATCATTAAAGTAGTTCATTACTTATTTTTTTACCATAAAGTTATTGACATTTCCAGTTCTATTTTTAAAAGTAGTATATGTTCAAGAGATGGCGTTGTAAACTATAATTTGTATTAGTGCAAGCTCTTCAACACTAGATGGCAGTAGATCCATATACATCCAAAGCCACAATATCCGAATGAATTCAATATTTTAAATTATATTTTTGAAATATTTAATTTAAATCTACGATATAGTTTTATAGATAAATTTATGAATAGTATGCTAAGTAGCAAACGAGCATGCAGCATGTAAGTAACTTCATGTCGGGGTTCAATATGAAGTCGATCACATACACGTTGATTCTCCCGAGTGAGGCCCGGACTCCACCAAAGCGGAGATGTGTGGAACTGTCTGAAGCGGAGACCACCGCAGACACAAGCGAGGTATATCCACCGAAACTGTGCAAGATGCGTACTAGCTTGACTGGAGCGGAAATGTGTGTTGCCTATAGCGGAACTGAGCTGTGTGCGGCGAGCATTGGTGTGAACTAGAGGGGAGAACTAGCGGCGCCGCTCAATGCATGCCGCTTTACAGTTTGCGTGGCACAGCTCACATCTCCACTTAGCTTCGCCACGCCGCGTTGCCCGGCATAATCTTAGCGAGGCGAAACTCACTTCCATCATTCATGTATTTATTTATTTAATGTATTCAATATATTTTAATGTAGGTATTTTAATATTACTATTTTAATTATATTTAATAACATATTAATATAAAATAATTTATTTTATCTCATTCGCATTTTTGTTTCATTGAGTTTCAAATCACGCTTCTAAAGAAGTTATAAGAATAATGCGTGTTTTGTTTCAAAAACACGCATTAATTTTATTACTCTTCTTTTAACTCTTTTGAGTCAAAAGACCAAAGACTAAGTCGAAATCATTGAACCTTAAGGCTTAGTTGTTGTTAACAGACTCGTTGATGGATACGTTTCCTGGAATGTTTTTGAGTCGAGGGTAGACTTCAAAACTATGTACTTGACTTGTTGAAACTTAACCAGCAAACGGTGTGGGTACATGTCGTTGCTTTGCATGAATAATCGCACAAATAAAAAATTATCAATTTTACGTTAAAGATTTTTACTTGGGTCTCCTGTAAAGTGTGCGTTCTTGAGTTATGTTATTATTTATAAAAGGAACGATTTATAATTGTATTTGTCGGATTTTAGCTTAAATGAGTCCCATGACTCTAATAAATTTCAATGCCTCGGGTGCAGGTTCCAAGACTAAGGACTCGAAAACTGACTTTCCATTTTAGAGACGAGTTTTGTAAAATTTTGTGTTTTTATGACTTAAAAAACTAAGCTACTTGAGCCAACTGTTTTGGTAGGACTTAAAACCCTGAACACAAATTACTCACGCGCCTTTGATAACACTATCAGCAATAGTTACACAATAGAAAAACAGGGTTCAAAATGATACAACGAGATAATTATTTTCCTTTATATTTAAATAAAAATTGCTTTTACGTGTGGACAATACAATACATTGAGACATGCAAATAATTATATAGTTAATAACAATAAGGGTTCCAAAGACAGTGCGAATGGGATAAACGTATTCGCTATTTCTTTCACACGTCTCCATGACACCCATGTTTAAGTCACATTTTTGTACATACTTAAGCCGACTTCGTTTAAAAAATAACTAAATTATTTATTTTTATTTACAAAAATTCATTTTTTTTTTATTATTTCAGTGCGCGAATTTTTTTTAATTTTGGTACAAATTATTTCATGAAATTATAAGATTTAACAATAATCTATTACTGTTGCGTGAAGGTTAAAAATTATTAAAAAAACATGATTTACAATTTTATAATTCTTCGTTTGCATTTGATGTTTACTTTCACTAGTTTTTTGGATGATGAGATGAGTTTAAAAATATTATACGCTTTAATATAACACAATTAAAAATAAAATTTAACTTTTTAACATAAGATACATACAACATAATTGAATTTTGAAACATCATCATTCAAATTTCATACGATACAGACTTAAATAATTACAAAATTGTCTTTTTATAAAATAATATTACAATGTGGAATGTCAAGAAAAAATATAATACAATTTATAATTAATAACAACAATGGTAACAAAAAAGGTAACATTAAAACATTACATTTTAAACTCGTAACAATTACTAATACTTGTGATTTTGTTACCAAATTTAAAATAAACATAATTCATATAATCGCCAAATTCATATGTTTTAATCCGTAACGGGTAATCACGATATTGAAATGAAACATAATTCATTTCTCTAGAATATCATTGCAGTACTCGATAAGAAAAAAAAAACTCTTAAAATGTTTCGAATTAAAATGTCCATTGACATTAATGCATTTATTTTCACCATTATACTCTCTAAATTAAAAAAAAAGAATTTGTACAGCCAATGAAATAAAGATTTCTAATAAAATTAGGAACGACATTCTGATTATGTTAATAATTAAAAAAAAAATGGGAGATTATAAAATGTATATGATTATGATTATGCGATAATGTTGGGCAATATTCGAAAATATTGCAAGCATAATTAGCTTTGTGCAAATTATGCTTGCAATATATTGCAATGAATTATTAAAAACAAAAAAGGTATCAGTCATTACAGATTTAAATGCGTTATAGATACAGTTAGATAGGTCTTATTTTTTTTACTTGAAAATGATTTTCCAATATAGCATTTTGATAAAACTAAAATACTGTTAGCATTTATTTATTATGAACGTCTCCCTAAATAGTTAAGCGAGGAAACCACCTTCGAACGTCTTCACCTACAAACTACATAACAATTATCTATATACACATTAAAATCTCATTTGTATCACATCATTCATTCAAAAATATAGCTTAAAACTATAACATACACAAATATATTGTACATATCTAGATTGTGAGACGTGCTCGGAAAAAATACCTTAAATTTTGTTGTTACTGCAATAACAAATTTATAAAAGAAAGATAAATTTGTTTACAGGTTACATGAGAGTACTTTTACGTACATATCAGCGCATTTCTACGGATATTAATTTAAAAAACGGTCATTTGTGAAATCTAGAAACATATATTATCAATGAGTTTACAGTCGCTGTTCGCGACGAGAGCAGTTAAAACGATATAATATACAAAAGATTTTCGTTTTAATTATTCCAACATCACACTGTATTTTACGAATTTTTTAAAAGTATTTAAAAAATTAAATCATAATTTATGCGTTTTGTGGTTATCCGTACATTAATGACGTGCTGAGACGTTTAACGTTATTTTTTTTAATTTTATTGTTTATTTGAAAAAATAATCTGTATTTATTATTTTGAATAATGTTATTTAATTCAATATATTTTTAGTTAAATAAAAGATAATATACAATAATTTCATACGTACACTGTTTGAAGCGAGATCTTTTATACATTTACATATTTTCTACAAATCAACAACACACGACTTAAATGTTTTAGTGAAATTTTAACTAATTACGACATAGATAATAATAAATTATTTTAGGCCCCCTTAATACTATTAATGTTTTTATTGTACTCATTTTTCTAATACAAAACTAAAACTAAATAGGACTAATTAATCTAAATAATTATGACCGGCGTTTAGTTGAAAAAAAAAAACATGTCAGAATATTATCACATACATAATACTTAATTGACATGAAATATTTTGGTGATAAAATTACCAGTGATTTAAGTACACGTTATTTTCCATTAATTACTGTCCATTAATTAAAATGAGAACTGAGAGTTTTGCAGTGGTTTGGCTATTTATTATTTTATAAACTTATTTTGTAAATATAACCTAGAATGTACAATAAAATATAGTTACGTGTAGCGCCATCTTTTATCGAGCAGTGCAAGTTACATTAACTTTGCACTATACTCCATAATTAAATTGTTAAAATATGTAAAAGTAAACATTTAAATAACAAGAATACTGTCATTATTGTTTTTATTATATTTATATTTAATTAATATTTAATTACGTGATTTAAATTAAATGATATTAAACACCGGTCAAAAGCTACAAGTCTACTACAACCATTGCAAATGAAAATTCTATTGTTTCTTTAATTATTATTAATAGTGACAAAACGGACAGATACTGTATTTGATTTTTTTTTTGTAATATTTTATTACGCAAATGTTTGGCCAATTTCTAGTCGTGTATTTATTCTCGTGTTTGCAACTTATTGGCAAACGAGTTTAATTTGAAGCACGTGTTATGATCGGCCCAACTATCGTCGAGGAGCGCGTTTATATTAGACAAACTTCTACAAATCAATGAGACATTTTTAAGTTGAAAATGCCTTAAACTGATCAGTCAATGGCTTCTGTCACTTGAGCGATTGTTGCTGAAGCTACTGAAAAGTTTGATGATACAGACACTGACGAGCGGTACATGTTTCATTTTATTTGTAAATTCTGTCGACACTCGATTATTTTTGAGTTGGTATATATGCATCAGCTACTAAATAGTCGCTGAACAGTTTGACAACAGTAAGAGTTACCAGTTGCTCAAGCAATAGGCAATGTGCATTAGACGGTCATGAGTCTAAGGTGAAAATGCTAAGATGAATTCCTATATTTTGTGCTTTAGTCTACATACGACTTTTTGTTAATCGCTTTATCATAAGTAGTATAAAGCGAAGAAAATAAAATTCAATAATGCTCACAAAATATCCAATAGATAGTTTTTTGATAAATCCACAATAAGACGAGGGTATCCCTAGATTTATCAACACAGCATCGGTTTAAGTGAGACAAGTACAATATGTTTTTAATTACTTGCTTGATTTTTAAAGTTGCAAACGAGCTTGAAGTAGCAAACGAGCATGCAGTCCACTTGATAGTAATTAGACACTGTGACCCATGGATATGTTTATCTCCACATAAAACAGGGTTCTACCAAAGTCTATTACAGATTCGATGCTACTCGTCAGGACTAAGATGGTCATCTCAAAATTAAGTCAGCTGGCATCCACACCCCTGCAACGAATAATAACCTGCTTCTTTCTACGAAGAGGGGTGGCGGTGGTACCTCCCCTGTCAAACCACACTGGTTCCACTTTGCAAATGTTATTTCAGTAACAGTATGTAGTAGACAAATATAGAATGATCCCTCATCAAATAACGAATAATTTTAACACAAATACACGCCCCCTTTCAATGTTTCGAAACACTAATTAACACACGTTCTATTTACATAATTATCTACATTTGTCTAGGATAATTGATATTATTACGTTTAACGATATGCTATCTACTTATAGACTAAACAGATACGGACATAACACGATTATTTCATTAATTATGTCATAAAAAATGGATCCTACACTTTGTTTCAGCAATTCCTTCGTTTAAAATTTTCAAATAGAGTGCAAGTAGTGATGTAAATTAAATCAATGTCAATAAATAGGTAGCATTATCGAGTTATTTAATTACTAAGACACCTGAATTAGAATAGAATCGTAACTGGTAATTTAACTTATATAAGTAACATTGTTTTAGCATATGTAATCCTAGAAAAAAAAATGATTCGTTGAATTTTATTATGTAACGAGTAATCAGGATAAGGTGTTGTTAAATTTTATTAAATCTTCTACTTAGATCCAGTTGTATGGATCGTGGTCACAACGAAATCTCGACCACGATCCATGCAATTGGATTGTCATTGGCCTTACAAAAATTATATTATCGAGTGTATAAATTCCAGGATTATTGAAGTTTTAAATGATAATTAATGTGGCATTTAATGTTGGGATACGGATCTAATACCTTACATAAAAGAAGAGTCTCATATTCTTCACAGATTCCTCTTCCTTTCCTATTAATTTTCGTTACCCGACAACGATGTCAACTTGGTGGAGCGATCACCATACCGGTCTGACGCAGTGGGTCCCGAGTTCGATCTCCGGCCAGACAGACATCTGAATGATGAGTTTAGATATCTGTTCTGGGTCTGGGTGTTTGTGTATTCGCCTTTGTGTGTCCATGGCACCCACAATACATAAGAAAATGGGGATACAGTGGGGCTTCGAGTGTAGAAAGCTTTTATTACCAGTTACGTCTCCATATTTCTCACAATTCCCAACCGCTACATATCGCCCATCTTTAGATAAGATGTCAATTATTTAAAACGATAGTAATTGCAATAAATCACATTTTTGAATATACACATATCACAGTTGAAGCCCCCGTTCTGGTTTCAATAATGCATCAATATATCAAGTTATTTCATAGTTGTAAAAACAAAATTAAGTATTGATTTTGAGTAAAAAAAAATATATAGTTCGTGACTTAGTACATGAGGGCTACCATTATATTCCACCAGGTGTCACTACTAGCTATGGTAATTCTCGAAAATTTGAAATAAAAAATATTTCCAGTAACTTTTCATAAATGTTGTACGGAACGGTAGTCCTCATTTACTGTGTTGGTAACATTGTCACTTTAAGGACATATTAACATATAATATGTTGGCACTCTAATACACCTCCCTAAACCTTATTAATAACAATACTGTTTGAACATTTAAAATTCCCTAAAAAATTAGCATCGACAATTCTTATAAAATTTTAGTCCAATTTCATGAGTAATAGTTTTAGAACAACATATCGACCAAGAGTTCAGCCTTGGTGTAGGAATGGTACATTTACAATGTAATGCTCTAAGGATTTAACTATACCCACGCACTCGATTTTTTCAAAGCAATCCTTATTTAATCGTACGAGTGTAGTCACACCCTTAGGTAAAGCCAATCTCTTAGGTAACATTGGCCAATATTGTGAATAAGCATTTATTATTTCGCCTAAATCGTTCGATTCGATAGTATTGCACTTAAAATGAAAGCCTAATCCGACAGCCAGAGACGCCTATGTACCGGAGTTTGGTACGTTGTTGCCATACTGCAGCCCGAAGATTGATAGAATGACGAACGCCAATCCCAAGAAAATGGATCCCAGGAGGTCCCCTAGAGCCGTGAGGTACGGGATCGCCGCGTTGTCCGGGTCCTTCTTCTTCTTCCACATGAAGTGGATCAGAATGTAAGCCAGGTACAATAGGACCATGACCTGCAAGGAAATGGATTTCACGTCAAAATAAGCAAGTCAGGCAGTTAACTCAGAAAAAAAGAGTTAGTTAAAAATCAGTTATCGAGGTCGACTGCAACAAGGGTTTGAAGTTTGCATTTTGTCAGACTAAGTCAAACTGTTACGCAGTGAGACTTTACAACTTAGGACTCCCATAAACAATAAATCTATTTAAATTCAGAGACGTCTAGCGTCTACCATCATCTTAAACATCTACTGTTTCATGACGCACCTTCTATCTATGCTTTTTTTCACCAAAATTAACAAGAAAACATCCTAAGAAAAATATGTCTCACCTGTAGAATAGAGCAGGTCACATATGTAATACCAAACGCAACTTGGATGCTGACAAAGCCTTGGTAGACGAAATCCGCGACGATCATGAATATGATCTGTCCAAACACGGCGAGCAAGATTAACATCCTGGCCACCTTAGCTGCCGCAGCTGAAATAGTACACGAAAATTAGAAAGATGTTCACAGAAATTACAAATTTGTCCACAGAAATATAAAACTTTTTCACAGAGAGCATTTAGTTCCAAATTGGACTTCGTGTTTTGTTCATTCCGATATTATTTAAAGTCAGAAAGTAAAATTTTTCGGTTTTTGTTATTATTATTGTGAAACTGGGAAGGATGTATTATAGTGTGAAGAAAAATGGACTAATTGGACATTTCATTACATTTGTGTACGTTTCCATGTCTATAGTATTCATAACTTATTTAAATGAATTTATCACCTGATTAAAATCATCAAAGCAATCTATAAAATCATCGATTGTTTATCTAAGTATTATTATATTGCAAATTTTATTCGTTTCGTCCTTTCCTTAACTGTAATGAGATCCGGACATTAATCTTATCTGAGGTTGATCACAGATGTCCATGGGCGATAGTGATCATTTACAATCAGGTGAGATGTAGTCGTATGTTTGTTTACCTTTTAAAAAAAAAAGACAATAAGAATTTTTATATTAAGTATTTACTTCCAAAGAACAGCGTCTTCCACGGCCACTCGATTAACCTCGTGTTCTCCGGGAGTATACCCGGAATGGCTGTCTGATGCAGGTTTGTGGCGAGACGGGAAGATTGCACGCAGACTAGGTTGCCACCGATGCCGTTCACGATCGGTTGGAACACTTCGTAACCGGGGAAGCTGTCCACGGCTTGATCCAGGACGATACCACCGATACTGAGGAAGAGAAAGACGTTTGCATGGAAATAATGAAACTACACATTAAAACTCTCTAATGTTCTTAAATTAACGTTTATGAGGGAATTCTTTATTTACAAGTGAAACTATCTTAGATTGAGTTATTAAATATACTCGTAATAAATAAGAATTTTTCAAGAAAGTAAATGAGAGTTAGAATATATAGGAACCAAGGACAATGCAATATTTGGCTTAGACAAATCGGCTCTAAGATGCTTACCATATACCTAGTTCAAAAAAATTGACTTTATTGGTGTGGGAGAAAGTATGTATATTTTGTATTTGAATATGAGTACATGCTTCATGTAAAATAATAATGTAAAGTAATAAAAATGAGTCTATAATAATATCATGAATAATATTAAATATATGACATAACTGCATGTAGTGGTGCAGTTATGTCATATATTTATATACAATTTGGTAATAGAAAAATACGCAGATTTAGGTCGAGTTATCGACATAGCGAATCCACGGAAAATTACTATCTTCTGTTTTTTTGATGCAATAAGTTGCTAAGCCAGAGATATAAAGATACTAATAAAACTTTAATCATTCGTTAATAGATAAAAAAAGTGAATGCAGGTTTATCAATTAATGATAAGATAGTAGACATACCCGCTTATGAACAAAGCAGATATGACAGGCGTCCATCCGGTGGTCAGGACAGTCTTTGTGTACTTGTTTCTCCACACGATGAAGATCCACATTGGCAAGAGGCTGTAGTAGACACACATAAGTGCTATTGGCTGCCAAAGAGATACCTCTGTGAAAAGATAAAAAAAGTCGTCAAAACACCGATAGAATAGAAATAAGGCAAATTTATGTCACCAAATCATTCACTAAGACAAATAAATAAGCTTTAGCTCAATAATTAAAAAAAACATAAGCGTAAAGTTATGAGCAAATAGGTGGTAGAGCTCGTTGTTGTTCGATTTCAAATGCACCATCGCCACACTATTTCACCCTTATACGGGCAATGTTAAGCGCTACTTTGTTGTAGTCTGAAGGGTGTGGTAAGAAACATATACTTATTTAGAGCTTTGGAACTCTTGATTCCCAGGGGTACTAACGGAGCAAATTTATGAGCAAATAATTTAATTAATTTAAATATCTTACTTATTTGTTCAAACATATACTGTGCTGTGACAGCCAGTACTGAGTTGCTGACGATGTCGCCGATAGATGCCGCCAGCGGTGTTGCTACATTGTCTGGATTTACTTTGAATTTCTGTGATCCAAATATCACCAATACCATCACGAAATCTGAAAAAGAATTAGTCAGATTTATATTATACCCGCAATTAATTATTTTATCTGTATATTACTTAAGCAAATAAAATGACATTTATGAAGATCTTCAATCTATATAACTTTGTGTAATTTTTAGAATGGTTTATTTTATTTTTCTAACGCCTGTTTCCATTAACATTAGGAAAGTCCTAAATGAAGTGCTCACATGTTAAGCAGTTACCTATCAAAAAGAAAAAAACATTTCATCGACCTTCAGGCCATGATTTTAGATGCTAACTTTGGGAGTCGTCACTTGAGCAAGTGACCAGCAAGTACCTGGTAACATTCGATGTTACTTAAGATATGTTGTTTGTTGTTACTAAAAACGGTTACTTATTTGTTAATTAACCTTATAAGCTTACCTAAGACGAAACACGTGGTTGTAGCGGTGAAGACAGCTGAAGATATCAACAAAAGGATGTAGGCGCCGTTGAACGCTCGATCAGTGATAGCGTTCACTGTGATCGCAAAGAATGCTACCACCGTTGCTGCTACTATTGCTTGGACCTGGAAATTAAGCAAGTCTTTTATAGGATGGAAGTAGGAGCATGACCAAAGTTTCACCTAAGGTCTCAACAGATGCATTGCTACTCTTGAGGAATAAGATGGAATGCCTCAGTAAAGTATGTCTCCCTTACCACACCCTTCAGACCAGAACACAACAGAGCATAACACTGCTGTTATTAGGCAGAAATAGGTGTGGCGGTGGTGCTTCTGGAGTCGAACCACAAAGAGTTCTACCACTTTAGTATTTCAGAAAAGTTACTCAATGTCGAAACGTAGGTTCGTGCCGTTCGCGACTAAATTTGAACTATTCACTACCTATTTAGAAATGTAAGTCGGTAAAAAAATGGTGAAATCTTAATATTCTTTGACACCTGTACCAACCTATGCAATTTGATAACGAAAAAAAAAGGGGTCGCAAAAATATAAATTAAGTGCCGCCCCCTAAATGTGCCGCGTAGTTTGTTCAGTCCTCTTCCTATCGAGGTTTGTCGTCTCTTAAGGCGTGCGACTGTGTAACTTATTACTGCCTAGGTACATTGATATACTTATAAAATGTAAATATATTATTGAGATGTTAAAATCTTCTATACGTAATATAAACAAAACAATCAGATATATACAATAGATCCTGACGTAATTTTAATGTGACGTCAAAGGAGTAGGTATGTCACAAAGTCGCACACTTGGACCTGCATTGTTTATCATTTGATCGTTATGTTTCTTAATTGTCGTAATATTTAAATAAATATTGCTGGTATAGTAAAGATAAGTTACCTGAACTAGTGATATGTTTCCTATGACCATGGAAATGACTTCTCTAGTAGACTCCATATTCCCGAGGTTGGCTTGTGTGGAGAGTCGTGATGCGAGACACATGTCCAGATTGCCTGAAAAGATATTAAACAAAGCATTTTACACTCACAACCTTATAGTACACAAACATTCGGATTTGGAAAGAAATCTAACTCTGTCATTTAATGTCTACCTGTATTTATATTATGAATTAAGTTTTCTACCTGTTACATGGATTTATAATCTCTAAACGTACCCAATAAAAAATGCATGTAATGCATTAAAACACGTTAAATACATTACTTGAAAAGTCAATCAGATTGTAATCAAGATTATTGACGGCGATATGGAAGCCTTGATTTATAAGATTATTTTGTGGCTTATTTCTAGTGGGGAAACCTCTCAAGCGCCATGGTCAAGTTCTAAAAATACATTTAAGGAGAAAGATTGTTAGCAATCTATTTGATCTAGATAATTAAGTAGTAATTTTGTGTTTAATTTATAATGATATGCAATCTAACTTAATAGAGCAGTGATAGCCGCTTCGTTGAAAGTCGGCCTCTGAATCGAGGGTCCGAGATTTGAATCCCAGGCACGCACCACTGATTTTTCTAAAATTATGTGAGTATTGAAAGTTAATTATCACTACGTTACGGTGAAGGAAAACATCGTGAGGCAACCTAAACATCTGAGTGTACTTTAAAAAAAAAAATCTCAACGATGTATGAAGTCTACCAATTCGCACTTGGCCAGCGCGGTGGACTATGGCCTGAAACTCTCTCAATCTGAGACAAGACCCATGCCCAGCAGTGGGACAATAATGGGTTGACGGTAATCTGACTTAATATTATAAATGCAAAAGTTTGTAAGTAGGTATGTGTGTTTTTAACTCTTTCTCGCAAAATCTACTGGTCGGATTTTGCTGATATTTATAACCACGATATGCGTACACCGCATATCATGAATACACGTTACATATTAAATATAAAAAAATTGCCATCACGGGACGCCAAGCAGATATAAAATAGCGTGTTCGTACAAGTAATATGCATAAAAGACAGGATTGCGATAGGAACTGAATATATAGCATAATGAAAATAACGCAATCTATGAACAGTACCCCGCACTAGGTCGAACTAACACTGCAGCCCGCTTAGTTTTGTTCGGTGCTCAATAGTTCTGACAATGTATAACAGATGGCGCTATAATACATACGGCGTGACGATCGTCACGCGAACAATCAGGTTTACGTGCGCCTATAGATATTTTTCAAAATATCATTAAAACCTGTATTACAAATAATACCGTAAATTTGATCACAATATGACTTATGTATTCCAATTGCAGACAATTTTACAATCTTTTATCTAAGATTACAGCTTTGATCATATTTAAATTAATTTAATTATAAAATTTGTCATTATTAATTAAAAAAGATATCATATCAGATTTCTATCCTTCAGAAAATATTATTCAAAGAAGTAGATAATAAGCTTGAAATACCTAATCATGAATATTTTTAGATAATCCTTAATTATTTCGACCATATCAAATAAGAGATCTATACGTAGTTATTATATAGCAAGATTATTACTGATCGATCAATGTCATACATTATAATATTATTATACATTCCGCCGTTAAGATATTGACGTACTAGCTGTGCTCCGGGGTTTCACCGCTACATAAGAATAAAACAAACAAACATAGCATGATGTCATATAGCCTATAGTCTTTCTCAATAAATGGACTATTCAAGACAAAAGTATATTTTAAATTCGAACAGTAGATTCTGAGATTAGCGCGTTCAACCTAAGAAGCAAACACATCAGCTTTATAATATTATTAAGATTAAGATAGATAAGTATATAAATATGATAATTGATTAACTTTCGTATAGTATAATTCTCACAGTGAGAACATAAAAGACCGAACTGAAAATTTCGGCAAATTAACCTAAATGTTTAAAAGTAATCCTAAAACGTAGCCTATGGTCTAGCAAATAAAAAGAAGTCATTTTGTGCTACAATAGGACAAACACATTGCATCCCTATTATTACCGCTCGTTTTAAGAAACTTTTTAAAATGAGAACACAATTTTCTTATTTTTACAAATGGTAATTTCGTATTAGGTCACTTTTATTCTCATCGTGCTATATATAGAAGGGAAAAATCAGTGAACATATTTTATGAGAATAGCATGAATTGGCAGAAAATATTTTTATTCAATCACTAAAATTCACTTCAAATCAATAGATAGCGAATGAAAAGCGATTTTTTCTTTCTTTATGAACCGAATTCCTATTTATCAATCTCAAAGGATAGAAAGATTCAACTTTTATATTGTTTGAATCTTTGTTTTTTTTTCCCTCCGAATATGTAGGAGAAGGGGGGCGGTGAATGCTCATTCCTTGCTTATTAAATAGATTTCTCGAGAAGTAGGTACTGAGCCCTTAGGTAAAGTATGGTCCGAAAACGGAAACGTACACATGCAATGTATGGTCGATGACGTATACGATGAAACGTTTGGGGGATCGTTATAAACTCGTACTAAGTACAAAGACAAAAAAAGGACAAGTAGTCTTCACCGATTTATTACATAGATTTCTCGAGAAGTACTAGATATATTTCTCGAGAAGTAGGTATACATAAAAATCGACACCACACCATTGCACCTATGTTTCTGTAATCCTCATATGTAAGCAAACGAATGTTTACGGGAGTGGTATTGTTTTGTCAAACTTCGCGCCGACACACTTATAATAGTAACATAAACAAATTAATGTTTCTGTCTCGTTGTAGCAATTATACACCACTATGGGATCAGTATTACAAAGCAGATAATAAGATGCCGTGTTTTGAATTACGGCTTATTTTCATGTGAGGCGACCGTCTCAATCCTAGATCCTTATCCTCCTTCTCCTTAGATAGGAGAGATCTAGACTAGACCAATCTCATAGATCCTTGAGATAGAATCCTTGTTTTACGTGAAGTTTATTACAGATGTCCATGGGCGGCAGTGACCAGTTTCCATCAGATGATCTGCATGCTCGTTTGCTATTTCAATCAATATATATAAAAATGAGATGGTGTGTGTCTGCGTGTTACTCAATCACGCAAGAACCACTGGTCCGATTTACATGAAATTTTGCATAGATGTAGCTTGTTTCACTGGTCAGTACATAGTATATGTGTACTTTTGATCTCGATATTTTACGCTATTTAAAGATGGCGACTATTTTAGTGACGTCAGCTTTTGGTTTCAATCTTTCATATTTCCGTTTTAAATAAATACAAACGCAAAAGCATGCTATAAAATAGCAAACTTTTGATGATACGATACTTTTTGATTTGATACGAGGTTAACATTTAATTTTCTTTCCGAAAGATCCTTATCACTGCTTATGTACCTCCAACGGTTAGCGAGTAGCGAGTTACTACGTAACAAAAAAAATGTTTTTTTTTTAAGCACGGGATCTTCAGCTAGTTTTATATATGTATAAAAAAATCTCGGTTACGACTGAGACACGCGGCAGGTGTAGAAACGATGACAAGCAAACGTCGTCAAATGACTTTTTTATCACATCGATCAAATAAATATCAATTTAATGATAATATTCTTAGTATTTATAAGGCGGCAATAAGTGCACATTCTGAGAAACTTACTGAATTCACTGATAAGATCGAATCTGAAAATTTTCATTCGTTATCGTTAACATTGAGATAAATAACCCGACAACCGCAAAAAAAATACTACTTATCTAAATTACATTTTCCAAGATTTTCAAAATTGATTGACAAAATCTAGATATGTTTGGCTTAAACGATACTCATAATATCATTGACAATAATTCCAATATTCGAAAACAATGTTATCACCTTATCATGATGTTATTGTTAGTGGATGTGGTAAGTTGGATTACGGGGCTTAAGAGTATTTTGGCCTACATAGACACTTCAGGAAAACTCCGTTGTCAATTCATAATTGTTCCACTGCTGGCACGGGCTTCCTCTCAGTGCCTTCCTCTCGTACGAGTTTATTATGTATCACTAGTACAATCTTTGTTAATGTTTTCGTTTTTCATTTCAAAGTATATTGCTAGGTGTGGTCGAAAACCAAAACAATAACGTAAATAATTGCAATGTATAGGCATAAACGCAAATAGTGTCCGACCGAAGGTCGATTTTTGGCCAAAGCCCAAGCCGATGTCGATTATTCGGCTATCGTCAAAACCCTAATACTTACACCTTACACAACAAAAACTTAGTTCTAAATTGGCTAAAAGTGAAAAATTTAACGATTAAAAAAGTCTTCTATTTAAAGATTTATGTTGATTGTATGTAAACGACTTCTAGAACTGATCACAATTACTTTGCTACTTATCACAGATGAACATTTGAAATAATTTCAAGCACAACTGACGACCCCAACAACAACGACAACTTCAAAGAAGTGTGCGTTTACTCCTGGGCTTTAACATCTTCATTATTCGTTACAGTTTCTTCAGTTTTGGCTCTTGCTAGAAACCTTCGGCATCAGCAAAAACATCGGCCCACTTTGGCCGAAAAGCCGAAAGTTTTGTCGAAGGCGGCTTTAATGGCCGAAGTTAATCGAAGACGAAGCCGAACCGAAACTTCGGTCTGATACTAAACGTAAACAATGTATGTTTCGAGAAAAAACGATATCCCGTACTAAGAGTGAAAGTGTTTTGGGCCAAATTTCACCGCTCTGTGTGGATAACTGGCTCTTGACCCAGTACCGGACGTCCAGATGAACGCGGCGGAGTTTTTGTCGGGAGGAGTCCGACATTTCTCTTCTACCCTTGGGTAGGAGAGGATCCATTTTCCGAGTTAAAAAAGCAGCCTCCCTTTTCCCTTTTTAAAAATAACTTAAAAAACTTATTTTTTAAGGTATGTAGCTTTTCTTAAAAATTAGGATACGTTTAGGACGCACAGGTAGTGTTTTTAACATTTTTTGAACGGAAAACTTTTGTTGGTACACTTGAGCAAAGCAAAATTAAACCGTCACGCTCGGATCGGTGACGCTGAAACGGGTAAAATCGGCTACAACCGGCATCAGCCAGTGAGACATTCCGTATTTAATCCATATAATATTTTAATTGCATACCAATTTATTTTAAAGAATTACATTATTTGAGTTAAATATAAAACGTATTCGTATCCTATTGTATATTTGTATAGTTTAAATTTAATATTTTGTATATAAAAATCTGTCTGTCTGTCTTAATAGCATCTACAGCGGCTGATCTTCAAAAAATGGTTGAAACCTTAGAGGTGCATAGCAGCGAAGCTGGTCTCAAAGTGAACGTTAAGAAGACGAAATTTATGGTCATTTCTAACACATATGACACTACCACCAACATCACGGTATCAGGCCAAAATCTGGAAAGGGTTCAGA
>MOOZ01000070.1:97987-108741 GCA_002930495.1 Cecropterus lyciades | reverse complement strand
CAACATTACTGTTTATTTTTTATTTTTACGTTGGCCTAAAGTGTCGTTTCGTCATTTTCAAAACGATAGTTACATTCGCTTTCGTTTACATTTTGATCCATAAATTGGTCAACATCGATCCAAAATCACTCAACTCGTGAAAAAACATGTATCGTAAAAATAATGGCGTAATCACGTATGAGATACAATACTTAACTTTACAAGGCCTTAGAAGTAAATGAAACGCTATTTACAAGAGGCCGATAACGCGTTTAATTACCGCATTAGATCTAACTATACATTTACAATATACAATGGTGTGACGAAGCAAGTCACACTAGGGCTCTCGGTACGAGTCAGCCTTAGAAATTAAGGTTTTCTGTCGCATGCGACAGATTAATCGTAAATCAGGTTTGCGACGCGCCGTCTTCCAATGGTCGAAACCTAACAAAACCGTCTTGAGCTACTAGCATACTGTTTCCCCCTTCGTTAGGGTTGATTTCGTCTTGGGGTTGAGAGTACGATGCCTCATAACTGCAGTTTCTAGGCGCCGGTTGAGGGGTTGCACCTAAGGCGCAAGGATAGTTCCTCTCGTTCGGGTCTTCGGAAAACCCGTAAAGGTCGGTGGATTTAGGCCTATCTGGGAAACCGTTTCCCTTACCACGCTTCTGGCTTCCACTAGAGTTAACCATCGAAGTGGACGGTGAGTTCCTACGCTGCGAATTTCTGATTTGCTGGCAAGGACCGTCATAGCTTCGATTCGGGTTAAGGGTTTGAATACCAGAAGAATGGTAAGAGGCATTTTCAGCGTTGTAGTTGCCGTATTCGTCTGGCATATGGGGTTGGTGGTAGTGGTGGCTCATAGACGGCTCGTAGCCCATCGTCATGCAGTTCTGAACATTCTTGTTCTTAACGCGATGCTTCTTACGAGGGTTGCTATTCGTTCGAGAGGATACTCTATCGTAGGACATGTGTTTGAAATTGTGTGAGCTACGGTTGGAACCGCCATTATAGTTCTGGTTTTTGATGTCTCGGATAAAGTCGCTATTGCTACCGTATTGGATGACATTGTATTCGTGGTCCAAAGGATCGTCGCCCTGAAGGGACTGTATTGCGGGATCACAGTTCGAATAGTGGTCGTCTGATGCGGACTCTATGCCATTATACCCAGCCATGTTGGGATGGTGTTTGATCAAATGATTGGTCACACCTTGGCTAGATGTCGCGTTACTAGATTCAGTTGAGCTACTGTGACCAGCGTTGGCAATAGAACTGTGACCGGAATAATTCTCTGTTCCGGAATTATTGTCACAGTTTACTGCTAGAGTGTTCAACTGGAATCTTTGATGGTCCATTGGCGGTCCTCCGCAGTATTGATCCGGCACATTTGGATGTTGGCCAGCGGTCTCGTAAATTGGCTTGCCAGTCCTCAATGTGTACGTATGGAGGTTGGTATTCGTGTTGCAAACAGTTGGATAGTCGGATTCGAACTGATCGTTGCTAGAACCAGCCGTGCATGGGAAGAGACCTAGCCCGGATATCTTGTGGCCATCAGCCTTTTCGTGCTGCAAAGACGCTATTATGCGAACCTTTAAGCTAATAACCCAAGAGATGAGAGCCACAACACTGATCTCGATGAGACGCAACGAGAATTGGTATCCCCATTGCAACCAATCAAACTTCGTCATGTTGACTTGGTGAATGCCAAAGATTCCGTATATCTGGAGAGTAGCCATCAAAACGAATAGCAACGCTGATGCTAGGTTTATATGAATCGCTTGGTACAAAGTTTGAGAGCCATGTATGTACGTATGACTCTTCTTCTGTAGCACAGATTTGAGCATTTTATATACATAAAGGTAGCACAGCCCGAGTGTGAGGCATGCCATGATAAATATAATTTGACAAGTTAGACCTAATACCCTTTTTTCGACTCCCAACGGAGTCCTATATATTGTATTACTATTTTCAAAGATATGCAACATTACACAGGACAGGAGATGCAAACCACCGCCTATGATAATCGTCCTAGAACGAAATAGAAAAGAACAGCACACGTTCTTAAAGTCGATACTATATCTTAAGAGGAACAGGATCGTACAAGCGAACGCTATGCTTAAGAATATCTCGGGTACGTGCAGTAAAATCTCGCTGATGTAAATCGGTAAGGAATTATTGATATTATACGGATCGTAACACATGTAAAATATTCTCATGAGACACACGAAAACTAAAATTAAATGGAGGATAATGAAGTAATACTGTGAGAATAAGTGTGTGAACTTATTGAAGCATATGATCTTGAATATTGAATACACGGCAAGTATAGTAAACATGACTGTTGCTAGATAAATGTGCAGGTTCCACGCGAAGGGCCAAGTGACTCCTGGTCTTTGAATCGGTCCGTTGTTCTTCGGATCCTGCTTCAAGATCTTCTTATCCGAGTTCACATTCGCTAGATTGTGATACCGCTCCGTCGACATCTCTGGATCTCTTAATTCGAAGCCTATCGTGGTCGCCGGCGAATAATTCTCATCTTTTCTGCTGTCATTTCTATCCTTATTCGTCGAATACTGCAGATTTCTTCTCGTATTCGTTTCTCCATTCTGATCGACTATTAAAGGCCTATCTAAGTTATTCATGTCTGGATCCAGTACAGCCAACACACCTTCGGTTGAGGAGTCCTTAGCGTCACTTAAAGTGACACCCACTTCCTTGGTCACGTATACGTCACTCTTGGAAGTCTTCTCTTGGTTGTGTTGAGGTTTGGCTGTAACTGTCCGTAATAGGACATCTGGGATGTCCTCTTTTCTACCATTGGATCCGGACAGTATTCTGGATATCGTCGGGATGTTAAGGGAGTTTGGAACAAAGTCTGTGAAGTTCGCTTGGTCAGTGCCAGACTTCGTGTCTCCGTCTAATTCGTCGGGCTGAAAAGATAAATTTTAATCGTTTAACATTTGTATTATAATAGATAAGTAAGAGTAGTTTAGGGGTTATAGGGCAGAAAAGAGGGGGCTGTGGTATAATGTTTATCACTACTGTGTAAAAAAATCCAAAAGTTTTTTATTTTTTTGTTTTTCTCTGTGTTTGAAACAGCATCAAACCAATACTAATAAATTTATTTTAAAGGATTGATGATATTATATATTGATAGTCCATATCTTAAGTAACATTTAGCCTTATTTAATTATAATTTTGACTTATTATATATTATTATATATTTATATTAAAAGTTTCATTTTTTTAAACAGAGGGGAAATTGCAGGGCACAACTCGTAATATATTTATATTTTCTTTTTACCCGACTGCGTCAGAAGGAGGCTAAAGTTTTTCGAGCGTATGTATGTATGTATGTATGTTTGTTTGTATGTATGTCTATTTCTTTGGCACGCGCTACAGCCCAAACTGCTTGACGGATTGTGACGTATGACATATCATTATAATCGACTCAGTTTGGAAAGTGACATAGACTATATAATTTTTAAAAATGGCGCCTGCAAATAGGGGGAAAAGGGGCGACTTTTTACTATCACAACAATATGGGTATCAAATGAAAGCTAGTAAATAGACCATTCTAAAAATAGGTCTATTATTATACTTGACTGTTTTGACGAAAACTCCTATTAAGCTTTAAATTAAATGTATCATAATGAACAAAAAAATGTTTAAGCAGTCGGGTTTTTTGTTTTAATGTACATGTTTAACGATGTTATTTATCAAATTGAATATTAAAGATGATTTAAAGATTTGAATATTTCTTACCGGGTATCAAAATGTGGTCTTTTATATTCTTCGTGACGTAGAAAATAGCAGCAAAATAACATGTTCAATTTTATTTAATATGTATGTATCTGTATATGTACTTTGCAAAGGGATGAAGGGACGCCTAAGGGCTTAATTTCGTTCAACGTTTGATTTATCTTTCAATTTAGTGAGACTGACAAAAGCAAATAGGTTACTGTACGTAAATTTATAATGTCCATGCTCTTATTATACTTTAGGTTCCATTTTTTTTAATTTCCCCCCCAACTTTCTTAATTTTTAGGGTTCCGTACTCAAAGGGCAAAACGAGACCCTATTTCGGACTCCGCTGTCCGTTTGTCTGTCACCAGGCTGTATCTCGTGATAGCTAGACAGTTGAAATTTTCACAGTTGATGTATTTCTGGTGCCGTTTTAACAATAAATACAGATAAAATAAAATAAGAAATTAAGGGGGGCTGTCATATAGCAAACGTGATTTTTTTGCCGTATTTTTTTCAAATAATGTTACTGAAATCATCGTGCGCTACCGACTCGCACTTGACCGTTTTTTTCCTTCTAACAATAACAATAAAAAAGAATTTGCGAAATCAGTCCAACCATTCATATGTAGATAAATATGAAATATCTCGTACTTTTTGGCTAAATTTTTTAACTGGACTAATTGCTACGTTTACCTAACAAATAACCTCTAATTAAATTCCAAGCGCTAGTCGCCCTATATTGCCGTGTGAAAATCTTCACTCCTCTCTGTTTGGTTTAAATATTAACACTCACTTTACACTTCCAAACCAATGATGCTTCAAAGATCACATGTGTGTTATGGTTTGTTAGATTCGTTCATTCACCGTTTTCGTTCATTCAACTGAATTAAAGATACTTTTAAAATATTTGAAATGTAACGAGTTACGTTACGAAATATTAAAACTTGTTGTAACTTGTTATAACTTGTTTTAATTTATAATTATTTCTTGTTTCGATTGAACTTCTTAACATAAATGAACTTCTTTTAATCTTTAGTATAGTTATTATAGTGACATTTTGATAGGTCAAAAATTTTAAAATTTTTACCTTTGCCTATAAAAATTATAGCTATATGTTTTTTTGTCAAAAATTTTCAAACTGCTTTTATAATAAAAATAAATAAAATTGTGTAAAACTAAATACTAATACATGAACAAAAAAGAAAACGATTGTCATGATTTATATATCTACCTGTACTCTCTACGTGTCAAGCGCGATAATTACTGAACCAATAACGATACGAATTACAATCAAAGATAAACAATTTCACCGAGAATGTTTAAAAAACTATATCAGAATTATTTTAGGGTGACTTTATTTAACATTGTTTAAAACTTAGTGCATGTTGGAAAGTATCTCTGGTAACACTTACCTTATGGCTAGGAGTGTTAAGGGCCTTTTTCTTCTGCGGCTCGAAGCCGACAGGGGGCAGGGGCGGCGCGGGGGGAGGCGCCGGCACTTGCGGGGACGATGTCTCCTGAAATTAGAAAAGTTCCAATTAATGACCGGGATTTAATGAAGGCGTTATTGGGCGTAATTGGACGTAATTGGATTATTCACTTAGTTTTCCATATTTTATGGACGGCAGTTTTTCCTTACGGTTCGCTTGCCGGTTGCCAAACAACTCACGCTATGGGTTCCGGGTTCAATATCTTTATGATGAATTAAGTTTTCTGTTCTACGTCTCGGTGCTTGTGTGTGTCTATGGCACCCATGACACAGGATAAAATCCTAGTATGGGGCTGTGAGTGTTACGTTTTATGCATCCCTGTAGCTAACAGTGAAAACATTTTTATATTTTTTTATATTTAATACAGGTCAGTGACCTGAAATTGGTGGTGGGTGGGAAGAGAGATTAATGACATTTTCTGATGCTGGTATAAAATAAAAATCATACATCTAGTTTAATAAAAGTCTGTCAAATAAGGTAGATATTTGGTAGCAGAAATTTCAATTACATTTCTTGTTGACCTTACCTCGGATATTTTCAACAAGAAAAGTGATGAGGATCTTACCTGTCCAGGAGGTCTGATGGGGATCCTCTCGTGGCCCGGCCCGAGGGAAGGGGGAGGGATAGGCCGCCTATTGAGGTAGTTGTTCCCATCCGTGTTTGTGCCTGGAATTAAGAAATATTATTAATTAATTATTCCCAAATATATAAAAAAACATTAAACTTATTTTCTCTTAAACTGTATTGATATAATGTTGAATGTTGTCTATCTTGAATGTCTGCTCATCAACCGCCGAGTGCCTGCTTATCTACTTCTATGTATCTGCTTATTTATCTCATACTGTCAATTTATGCTGTGTGTCTGCTTATCTAACTCCAAGCGCCTGCTTATCTACCTCTAAGTGCCTGCTTTCTACCTCTAAGTATCAGCTTATGTACCTACCTCTGAGTGTCTGCTTATCTACTTCTACGTGTCTGCTGGTATACTGTCTACTTATCTGCTTAAGTGTCTGCGTACTTACCTCTAAGTGTCGGCTTATCAGCGAAGGGGTTCCTGTACTCGGGGGGTAGTGGCGGCGTGAAGAACGCTCGGCCGGGGGGCGCGTACGAGGGCACCGCCCCCACACCAGCGAGTAACGCCGCGCCGTGGTGTTGGGGTGGCCTGTGGACAACATATGGAAATTTAATATAAGATATTCTATAGAGCGGACATTGTCAAGATTTACTACCTAACCCCACTGTTGGGAAAAACCTAGCAAATTAAGCTGCTCTAAAATTGTAATAGATATCATTCTATAATTTTTATTCAAAAATATTATAATTAAATTAGTCACATGGAAAATGTGTTAGAGAAAATATCCAATCCAAAGTAAAGTAAATATCCAATCGTCAAACAGGGACAATAGGGATAAAAATCTTAAGCCTTAATGCCAGGTATATAGGTATACATCTGATAATGCCAATAAATGTGACATTAGGTAACTCCAGTTATGGCCAGGCAGATTTATCCAAGAGAATCTTTAAACAATAGTCCCATTTTTATTCACTTTTCCGAGTTCCACGAAACTCGCTTCGAGAGTAATTTCCTATATATGTGACCGATCTTATGACACCACGAAAATTCTGAAATTTCGAAACTACAAATTGTAGCGAAATTTAGTAATATAGCGAATATAACGCTGAAGCTTGCAACCAACCGAATGTATCGTGGCCCGATACAACGATCGGAATATAATGACCAGTTTAAATAACAATATGTCAATCATAGTATAAGCATTTCTGTTGAATACTGTATTGTTTACAAGCTAACCGCAAGTAAGTATATACAATCCAGACGCATTCAATTAGACGCAATGAAACCACTTATTAAATCGACAGAACGCCACAATAAGTTATCAACTAGTCATGTATATTGCGAAGGGCTCGGTCTTATTTCATTTGAAGTGTACTTAAGTGTTAAGGGAGACTAATGACTAATGATTTTTAGACGAATTTAAGGTGATAGAATTCTTAGGCTTCGACTGCGTCAGAAGGAGGGTTACGGTTACAAAAAATATACGATTTTAGAATAATATTATCGCGGAATTGATACATTTTAATATGTAACATGGACAGATGATATGCGGTTCTTAATTTTTTACCCGTATTTTCGACACAGTTACATGGATCGTGGTGAAATTGCGCTGGCGGGGAGAAACCGTTGACAAGCACTAGCGGTTGACTAACTTATCTACCCTACCTCTAGTTCGTTTTTCTTTTTAGAAATACCGTCAAAGTTAATCATCATCAGTTTTCATTTAAAAATACCCGTTTAATATTAAAATAATTATATATTATAAATAAAAAAATAGTGATAAATGAAGTATAATATAGTTGTATTTTGCTTTACCCTACTTTTAGTTCGTTTTTCTTTTTAGAAATACCGTCAAAATTAATCATCATCGTCAGGTTTCATTTAAGAAATACCCGCTTAATATTAAAATAAATTATAAATAAATAATTAGTGAATAAATAAATGAACCAGAATCGCATTGCATTTTATTTAATATATTATCATTTCTATTTTGATATATTTAACATTTTAGCACTTATTTTTCGCTTTGTTGTTTGAACTCGACTGTTTTTCATTTTTATAATAATTTATTTCAATAAGTTTCAATTCAATTGGAATTCATATCACTATAACTTTCAAATCACAATACAAATGTATGTTTAAACAAGCTAAGTGATCGAAGCGTCTATTTTTACCCACATACCTAAGTTATCAAGCTCATCAATGCCTAGGCTTTAGCAAACAACTGACTCATTTGTTTATTCAGTCCAGTGTTTCTGCTTAGTATTTATTTATAGGCACTAAATTTACATACTAGGACAGTGGTGGAATACGTAAACGTATAATTTCAATAAATGGATTCTTTTGATTGCAGGCTTATGTACATGTGGGTAATACGCAGAGTGATTATAGCACTTAAAGTTTACACGCGGTTTTTCTTGCAATTTTTAATGTGAAACACCTATAAGCGCACGTAAACCTGACTGTTGGCGTGGCGATCGCCACATCGTAGTCGTGCCATCTTTTATAAATTTTCGGAACTATTAACTATCGAACAGAACTAAGCGGGCTGCAGTGTTAGTTCAACTTAGTGCGGGGTACTGTTCGTAGATGGCGTTATTTTCATTATGCTATAGTATTTAGTTCCTGTCGCGATCTTCTTTTATGCATATTAATTGTACGATCACGATGTTTCAGGCGTGTTCCAGGCGTCCAATGACGGCGTTTTTTTATTTTATATCTAGATTTTTGTATAGTAAAATTAGTACGGTTCAATCGGGGAGATATCAACGTCACAGCTATTTCCAACGTGAAACAGTTCATGTGAGTGTGGACGCCGGCTGATCTACTTCGATTCTAGGGAGAATCTCTGCTCTATGTGGAGTTAGTTACATGTCCATGGGCGGCATTGCCCACTTATCGTCAGGTGGACTGCATGTTCGTTTGCTAAATCAACTTTTTAAAAATACAACAATGACATGAAATATATCATACAGGTACAAAACATTTTTCATACGTTTGCATAAGTTGGCAACGATTAAAACAGAATTATCAAGCAAAATCTGAATATAGGAAAGTAAAGTCTGTACACAAATTTAACTTTATTTAGCGACAGCGATCCGCATATTTTTTATGATAGTGTTAGTGTTTTTATATTTTTAGTTTTTGTACTTATGTACATTTTGTAAATATTTTCATTCAGTTGATTTATAATTGATTAGTGTTGTTGTTGCTAACTAGTATAATATACCAATTCGCAATACGAAACATTTAGGTAATTATTTTTGTGTTTTTGGGATACTTACAGAATTCGTTTTTCCACACTATAGACATTGACAAAATCAAACTTTAATGTGACGGGTATAACTCCGATTTTTGCTAATGGAGTAGTCGGTTAAAAACTTAGCCTTATACCAGATTTCTCATATCTTTCGAAATGTTGCTTTTAAGCCCAATATTTTGTTAAAGCGACTTCATAATATAATATTATTCTAAAAATTGTCATTGTTCTCAAACGGTGCCAGACATAAATAGACGAACAGACCGGCCACGCTATATCAATGTTTATACGCAAATTTCTTTCGAGAATTAGCTCACGAGCCGTTGACCTTACGACCAGCGTAACGTGACCTCCCTCCCGATGTTACGATAAACACAGCACAGATCTTTGGCCCGATCACCACAGAGTATGGAAATGACAGGAATTGGCAAAACGCCCACCGGCATTCTATTCATGCCTTTATTTCCCAGACGCAAACCGCATTTTAATGAAACGTATGGTAAAAATTTAACTCGAAATATTGGTATTGCGAATTTATCAGAAAATTCGAGCGAATGGTTTCGAGACTGCCTTTCCTGTATCGAATGTATTGAAATGGGTTTTAGGCAAAGAAATAAGCGATAGACCGGGAAATAAAATTACGGGAAGTATAAAAAAGTAGTAGTGGTGAGTTTTCGTTATGAATATAATTTTATGAAACACATATGTCTGCAAAATTTATGTTAAAAAAAATCTGTCTCATGCTGTGCTTTGGTTTGAAAGGTGAAATGGAATGGGAACTTATATATGGCGTTCCAACCAAGCTCACAGGGGCAGCATTCAATCGTAGGCACAATATAAACAACGTACAGTAGCCAGACTCAGGCGTATTCTTCAAATTTATACCTACGGCTGAGCAGGGCGCTAGGGTCGGCACTCACCAAAAATGAAACTATTACTTATTTTAGGTATAGCATTTTATTATTCTAGAATAAAAAAATATGTAAATTTAATGATTACGTGTGTATTTATTACACATTGATAAACATATTATAAAGACTAATAAATTTGTTACAGAATAATACTTGCGCCTATTATTCCTTGATTTGAAACATTTGTTAAGCAACGCAGTGTCAAAATTATATTTTGACACTGCGTTGCTTTGCCATTCGAACCATGCTGAGCAGCCGTGTAAACGACATTTGCATGGGTGCGTGCACCGATTCGTCCGTTTATAGCAGTCAAACGACTGTTCGTTGTCTATATTGCATTGTAGGTATCCGTGGAAGGCATGACCACGTAACACCACACTGCACTTGGTAAATTTTCCATCATATAGTTAAAAAAAATATATTCCAAAAACAGAAAACGCTTTTACGAATTTTATTATCATTTGTAACACGAGCATGAAAATGACTGAGAGAAACTTTGACCTATGACAACTGTAGAATATTAAATTTCGACAGCCCATTTGTAAGCGGTAGAAAGTTTCAGTTTGAAATAATTCAGAACCCTACATATATATGCAATTCTAGTCTAGTCTTGTCTAGTTACAGAAATTATTTACAAATGTAATAAACTTGCACAAATATTTTGTAAAGGAGTGAAGAGTAAAAAGATTTGACTATTCAACACTAGATGGCGGTGTGCCAACTCCGCAACACTAAAGTTCGTTCGTAAATGAAAAGATTATTAAATTTGCAAAGCGTGAAACAATTGTACATTG
>MOOZ01000070.1:44045-55183 GCA_002930495.1 Cecropterus lyciades | reverse complement strand
CAGACGAACAGCGGAGTCTAAGTAATAGGCTCTCGTTTTTTTCCTTTGGATACGTAACCCTAAAAATTCCATTATGTTAAGCATATGTACAAATGCATGAGCGTCCGGCTGTGACAGCCTATATGTCGCGCGAACCGTGAAATATGATGTAAGCAAAGGTTTGTTTAGTTTCGGCATAGCAAAATACCCATTGTAAGCAATGAGTATACATGTTACTACATATTTATAAAAAAAACTGGCTAAGTGCTAGTGTAGGCTTAGTCGGAATCGCGCACGAAGGGTTCCGTACTATTATCTTACATGGGAATCCTCCTTAAATATTCATTTTATACTGTTTTTAGTTGTTTTCATCGATGAACATTTTAACTGACGACCCGCGTGGCGGAGCGGTCACCATACCGGTCTGACACGCAGTGGGTCCCGGGTTCGATCCCCGGCCAGACAGACATCTGAATGATGAGTNNNCTGGGTCTGGGTGTTTGTGTGTTCGTCTTTGTGTGTCCATGGCACCCACGACACAGGAGAAAATCCTACTGTGGGGCTATGAGTGTAGAAAGTGTGTGTTTGTTTAACTGTCTAGTTATCACGGTTCATGAGATACAGCCTCGTGACAAACAGTCGGACAGGCGGATAGCGAAGTCGTAGTAATATGTCTTTACCCTTTGATCCAGAACATTAAAAATTATAAACAGTAAACGTATAAAGTATCGTTTTTTGGTAAAATGACCTAATTAAAATCTGCGTTGTATATCTTTGGTTTCATGAAATAATGTAAATCAAAAAATGTTTGAATACAACTGTAGTTCAGTTCAATAATTAATTCTTGGAATTATAATTTTGTTATACTTTGCTTGTGTATCGTTAACATCAAGGAATTCACTATAAAATAGTACTTCATGAATAAACCGGTAACACAATATTTCCGAAATATACATCCTGCGTGATGTTCAAGTTTAATTACCGGTGACCGCTTTGCCATGCGGGTCGCATGGCAGACCGGTATGGTGACCCCATACCGGTCTGACACGCAGTCGGTCCCGGGTTCGATCCCCGGCCAGACAGACATCTGAATGATGAGTTTAGGTTTCTGTCCTGGGTCTGGGTCTTTGTGTGTCCATGGCACCCACGACACAGGAGAAAATCTTAGTGTGGGGTTATGAGTGTAGAAAGTGTGTTTTAATTATATAAGTTATTAACCCATTCTTTTCAACTAATTACTCGTTTCTGAATAAGAGATAATGAGATAGTATGTCAAAAATATTTTAAGAACTGAAAATAATAAAAAAATCTTGTCTAACACGGAACACCTAATCGAACGACGAACACTCGTTAGCTCGAACGTTTTAGATAAAAGATATTATCCAAAAATAAGTTGCCTAATTAGAACACGGCCAATCGGTATTATATATACTCGATCCATCTTTATCGATAAAATCTTATGAATAACTGTATCCTTAATTAATATAAAATTAGACGCGTCTTAGAATTTTGTAAAAAATGTTCCTAAATACATCAACATATTTTAACACAAATTGTCGATCGGACGAGATTAGATCCTTAATTTTAGATTCTGGTATTAGATTAGATATTAGATTATTTAAATACATACTTCATTCTAAAAGTTTTACACAATTTTAACCAGAAATAGGCTCTTTTTAAACAACATTTATAAATAAATGAAATTAAACAAATTATAAATATTTAAACAGAAGTTAAGTGTTTGTGTGTCAATGTGACTATTAGATATTATTTAACTACCTAAAATAAAACTAGTTAGAATCAAGAAGTTATGAAAATAAACTAAACAACTAGAATATATATACAGATAAACTGATTACAAAACAAAAAGAGAAACCTGCGAGTTTTTGCCGGATCCCCTCAGTTGAGGTCGTGTTCCGATCCAGTGGTAGTGTAAGAAAAAATATTTTAACTGACACTTTGTAAGTGCCTTCGTAGGCACTATAAAATAAAGACATTTCATTCCATTTTAAAATCTAATGACTAAGCACAGAACAAATATTATCAATGTAATCCTAGTCCTAATTCATGATGAGCATTTTTGAAGCGAAAAGCTTTTTCAAGCACAAATAGCATAACAGTCTTACCCAAATAAGGTAGTTACGGAAACACGCGAATCGTCCAGATTATCAGATTAGTGTCGCAAACTTAAAGCTGCTGAACAGAGAAAAATAGCGCTTCGAAAATAACTCGAAATAACTAAGTTAAGTATTCTTTCATTGCGTGCTTTTCAACATAACACTCTAACATGAGCTTATTTTACGCTTTTTTTAAGAAATTGTTATTGATATCTTTTGAGCTTGATAAATATTGTTTTTAGAAAAGTTGTAAATAATTAATTTTATTTTGGTTCATTTTACTGTTTAAAATCAATTCACTTTTAATTATAAATTTCTTATAATTTGATAGAATGAGTTTTAGGAAACATCATCCAACATATCTTCAAACAACATATCTATATTAAATTAGTATTTCGAAAAAAAAATTTTAAATATTTTTTTGTGTTTGCATTTTCGAAAATTCTTAAAGCCTCGTTTTATTTCTAGCACGAAATAGACACTTTTTTATTCGCTAGACGATATATTACGTTATAAGAAGTAGTTTTAGGTGTTAAACTATCCATTTGTCTAAATTTTTAGTTCGGTCCTTTACATTTTCACTGTATGGCATACACAATATCTCTTTTAGATATCACGTTCCTGCTAATAACCATAAACACTTTCTACACTCATAGCCCGACAATAAGATTTTCTCCTGTGTCGTGGGTGCCATGGACACATAAAGATGAATACACAAACACTCAGACTCAGAACAGAAATCTAAACTCATCATTCAGATGTCCGTCTGGCCGGGGATCGAACCTGGGACCCACTGCGTGACAGACCGGTATGGTGACCGCTCCACCACGTGAGTCGTCGTGGGCCGTCGCTAATAGATATTATATATCAGAGATATGAAATATCGGTATTATATTATAAGAGTCTGATAAAATACAGATATTAAATACTTAGGCGTCACTAGACGATTAACATGAGCCTATTACCACCAGCGGTCACCAATCCGACTCCCGACCGTGACATTGCTTAACTTTACACACTTTTTACTTCAATGGTAACGAATGCCGAGTTCAATACTAGTGTTACAAAATAAAAGTCAAGTCAGATCGTGATACTGACTCACGCCCACATAATTCCCTTTGCCACGCTTTTTTAACACTTTCTAAAAAAAATACCCTTTTGAAAATTGTTTTTTGTAACGACAGGCATCGCCTTATCTGATGGGTGACTTCGCTTGATCTATATATTATAACAAATAGATTGTATGTATACTTCAGTATACGGTTTACCGTTAATTTCCACGTTCTGACCGATCACCATGAAACTTGGCATAGCGTTTAAATTTTACGGAATCCATTTTAGTTAAACATTCATATAAGGATCTCCCGCCCCCTATAGCATAGGCGAGAAAATAATTCTGCAAATATATATTTTTTTGTTGAAGAATTTAGCTGTCTATTTATTGTGGCCCTGCTCTCTTAGGAGTTCGTCTTAGTAGGAGTAAAAAAAAACAGAAAATACAGCTGCAATTAAGCAAAATAAGTATCGACTTGGTGGTAGCGCGTTCTATACATTACACATACATACATTATTAGCTTTTAATATACCTTTAAAGATATTAAATAACATCACATGACCTTTATTAGCTTAGACGCAATATATAATTTTATGCTTTTAAATTTTAATATAACGCGTTACGTAAATATATGTTCTATATACATTCACTTAATTAGATGTACTTTATAGTTATCTACCTAATTAATTTTAATAAATTTTAGAAGATTTTATTAACAAATAATAAATTTAAATTATATATTTGTTTATATAACGCAATATGCCCTTTTTCAACAAGACACTCATATAACACTTAGGAGACTAATTTAGAAACATTTTCTTATATAGAGAGCGATATATTTGTGCACATGTAATATATTATAATAATAAATAAAAAATAATAGTCAAATTCCCAGAGTAAATTGTATTTTATTCCCTATTTTACACTAATTTAATCACTAGGTATCTCTACCTCACATCTTTTGTGATACAACCACTTCCTAAGTCAGGTAGAAAATTTAAAATTCCCTCAACAATAGCGAGACGAGATTTTATTTCAAAAAGAAAGGATTATTCTGTGCAAGAAGCATTAAAAGTTGCAAGACATAATCCGCAACGACGTTAAGGCTTCATGAAGTATGCACATATGGGTACGAAGCTTTTTATAATACTTATTACCGCAGCTTCGGTCACGTTTACCACGGTAATGAGTATCTTATGTGCTAATCCAGATCATAAACTATATGTGTGCCAAATTTTAATCAAATCTGATAAGTAGTTTTTGTGTGAAAGAGTTACATACACACGTACATCCTCACAAACTTTCGCCTACACAATATTAAAGACTAAGAATATGTAAGATATAAGATAAAAAGTAAGATAACAATTGAGCGTGAAGTCTGAAGGTAAATTACCACTTCACATCCGATGTAACTTTATTATATGTATTCTAAACGAGTACGTCTACTCTATGGCTTTACCACTTTACGTCAAATGGACCTTTGATAATATAAAAATGGACCAGAATCATCTTTATTTTCAAAAATTCCATTTCTTTGTTACGTCATTGATTTGTAAGATTTAAAAAAAATCGCTTTGATGTAATATAAAAAAAATAATTGACGACCCACGAGGTAAAGCGGTTACCGTACTTGTCTGACACGCAGTAGGTCCCGGGTTCGATCCCCGACCAGACAGACATCTCAATGATGAGTTTAGATTTCTGTTCTGGGTCTGGGTGTTTGTGTAGTCGTCATTGTGCGTCCATGGCACCCACGATAGATAAGTAAATCCTAGTGTGGGGCTATGAAAGTAGAAAGCAGGTTTTTTTTTTATGTTTAATAAAATTAATTAATAGCGTTTTCTGAAATCATAGCTTTACATGTGGATTTTGCTTTTCTATGGAGAAACATATAAAGACGAATGCACAAATAGCCAGATCCAAAGTAATATCAATTTCTGACTTCAAACCGAACCACTATACTATATGGAATTGCTTATAGGTATATATGGGTGGCAGTGGTTATTTACAATCAGGTGGACTGCATGCTCGTATGCTACTTTAATCTTATAAAAAAATTACTGGTAAGAGGTCCATGAACACTACTGACCACTTACCAGCAGATTGACTGCAGAAGTGCTACTTCTATTTCATAAAATAGGTGGTAGCGTCTTTTGATTTCTCTCATAAGGAGATTCACCTCCTTTGAAGTGACGTAAGCATGCATTGATTTGAGGATTAAGTTGGCACGCCTTATTTTCTAGGGCAGCCTGCCTTATCAGGTCATATAAAACCTTAGAGCAGTTCTATCACCTTTGTACTAGAATTGTATAGGTTTCAAGATAAAATAATCGGGCTAAGAATGTTGAGATAAAACGTTTTATAAATACGAAATATCACCTACTTTTTATATTATATATGAGCACAGAACTGAGCAACTGAGCCTGATTATCGAACGACGAGTGGCCACTGTCCATGGTCATGTTAACCTGAGTCCAACCAGCCAGCCACACGTACGCTACCCCTGAGGATTAAATTGGAACGCCACGTATCTCGCTACCTTCAAATCAGAACCAGCGATTGGCACTTCAAATTTTGTTATTTTTTTTTTTTATATTTGACCAAAACTGGTTTTTATGTAACAAAATTAATATTAAATTTTGACGTGAAAATCTATTATTACTATAACTGATTAATTATATCATTTGCATTATTAATATTTAAACCGTTTTTCTATAAAACTTCAACTTATTAATTTGTTAAGTAGCGATGTTTTTGAGAATTGCAATAAATTATTAATAGAAAGATCGATTAAAGCAATCAATAATGTTGTCCCGTTATATGGTTTTTTGGTCGTTTTTCGTTTTATTTTACACGTGTTTTTGTACATTAATCATAACTATTACAGCTTGAGCAGTTTTTAATATAATATTTTGTAATGTTAACAATTAATCATTAATTTTTACATAAATTTTCTAATACATTCGATAGTAGATATTTTTATTCATCAAGAGTATAAGCAGCTTACAGCGATATTAGAGAATATCAAAATAATTCTTGACATACAACAAGATTTACTGATTTATGAACAATAAAATAACCTTTGCACGTATTGTTAATTTTAAGCTATCTTTTTATTATATTTCTCTGTGTGTGCATAAATAAATAAATAAAAAAAACTCGCAAACAATTTTGATCCATTAAAATATTATTAATACATTGAAATATTGATTTCAATGTATTACGCAGTTTAAAACGATGTTTTTAAACTAAGATTACGAAGAATTAAATTTTAACTAATTAAGAAGAATTAAATTTTACACGCGAAGTCTTTATTTTTCGTGAAAGAGCAGTAAGAATTTTGAAAATTCATCCTTTGAGAATACTAAGTAAATGAAGCTTGCTATACTATATTTTATGAGTAAAATTAAAATTTTTAAGTAAATTGAATTAGTTTAAGTAAATTGAATTTTAATATTAGGAAACAATTGTTTAAAAAAATTAAACCGTTTCTTCAAAAAATTCTGAAGTCCTTTATCGACCTTCATTAGACCGTATTTATTTTTAAAACAACCATTAAACCGCGTGGTCCTAAGTAAAACAATATACATTAACTAATGGACTACTAATTGAAACAGAAAATACTCGCCTTAACTACTTTTATTTTGTAGTCAAAAATGGTTTCATGTTTCAATATAGTTTGGTAACACGAAACGACTATGGTCTGTGGTATATGAAACATTCCTTTGTTTTCAAATATTTGAAACATTTTTATGATAACAATTGTTTCTTTTCAAGAATAAATAAAACTGTTTATTTTTTGTTTATTGTATATGTCTTGTATATTAGTTTTACCATCATTCGAAAAAAATACTATTGAAAAAATGACCGTAATCTTACAAAATATTCAATTCAACAATTCTACATTTCAAAAAATCAATAAGATATTTTTTTGGGCCATTGTTTGTTACTTTTATTTAAAATCTAGATTGCTTTGTCATTAATTAACTTAAGAAATTTAAATATTAGAAAATTAAAGTATAATTAATACTGTTTTTTTTTTTATATTTTTGAAAGTCCACTGCCATGATTTATAAAGTAAGCTAGATTCATTCAATTTGAATTTTCAAAAGATTACCCACTTCATAAATAAAGAACGAATACACGTTTGCCTTTGCAAAAAAGAGAGCTTTCTTATTTTTATTTACATTCAGACTAAACAAATGTTGAGATTATATTTTTTCCATTTTTAGACTCTACTCCATGTTAAAAACTTATATAGCGATCACCGTATAGTTAAAACGCCCAAAACAGTTTAACATTGACATTGATTTACGGGCTCTACACCAGATATTATTAGTTCATGCTCTACAATATCCTTAGCGCCCTTATTGAAGAATTTATTCTTAGCTCTACATCGATCTATCATGCCTCGCTCGATATTTCTGTAATTACCTCGTATACCAGTCAATTTGCTCATAAATAAACATGATAACCCTTATAAATTTTATCGCTGATTGCTTTACACTGAGTATGTTTCGCTATTTTACTCGATTAAAAATATAACGAATAAAATAAATAGCAGTTAACCGGTAAAACTGCTTTTTCATTAGGTGTATTTTCGAATTATCACATGAGTTTTATAACACTTTTAAACTGGTTAAACTCACCTAAAACTACCAATATGAAGCACAAACTAATGTACAAGATCATCAGGACTCTTTGGTAACTAATAAACTAATACATATATTATTATCACACACATATACGACAATCATCTACGCGATTGCCGATAAATTATATCACAGCACACATCACTAACTACACATTCGTGGCCGCACTGCGATCCCATCAAACCATCACTACTAACACATATTTTTTGTAGCCGAGTGCATTTGGATAACTTTTTCACCGAACCAACTAAGTTTCGGTCATCGGACGCGTCCGTAACTAAACTTGTGTTCCACAATGGCCATCACTACACACGACAGTTCACGCGAGTTTGCGTACGATCGGAGTCACTTTGAATTGTTTTAGTGTTTGTTGTACGTTAGTTTCGCGGGAGCGACCGACGTAGGTCCGACGCGTGTGACTTTCGGGACGCAACTGGCGTGAAGTTGGTTCGGATTGGTGAAGAAGCAAGAATGCGCGGCGCATGGTTGCCTCACCGGGCACGCTCGGCCGGCAACCCGGTCGAAATGAGGAGTCGTTTTGGCGTTGCCTTAACATTTTAAGCGGGGTTTATTTGAAGCGGTCGCTTAATATAACCAGATAGACAGTCGTGCATTGTCAGTGTTGTCGCCCTCGTACTTGGCCGCTTTCGTTCGAGAATAGGTAGGTATTGTCGAATCGCATTTGGAATACGATTTTGTTTCCGTCCCTTTCACGCTTGCATTCAAAAAAACAGGCAATGGCTCCCCCGACTAACGCACAACAGTTTCGGAGCAAAAGTTTTGAACATTCCACGCTGCATTTTGGGCATCACGTTTAAACCAAAATCATTTTTCGAACGATGATTTTGTGAATAACCGTAAACTTGGTTAATTATGTGAACGAATGCATTGCAATTTTCGTAACAACCAACTGGTTGTGACCACATAATGTGAATCATAATGAGTCATTGGTGAAATTGTTAGTAAAAAGTTTGTAATGAAATTGTAAATGTATTACACATTTTAGTTTACGACTAAGTTAACTCATTATTATTATCAAGTCGTTTGGTTCTTTACCTTTTTTTTTGCGGTTGAAAAATGTTGTTTGTGATTTTGAAAAGACATTCAACAGATTTCGAGCGTAGAATTAAAACAATACCGACCGCGTCATGCGAATAATAATTATGTCCTCATTTTCCCGTGTCGTTGAGGCTTTTTGCTTTTAAAATGAAGGGTCAGTAAACTTCCATAAGTCGGTGTTATTTACGTTGATGTAGGTACAGATAAATATAAATATAGAAAAATTAAGTGTGTTGTATACGAGGAGGGACAGGGAGAAGTGGACGAACGGATTGGCGGAAACTACTTGGAAGGCATAAAAAAATAATACCCAGGGTAAAAGGAATGGTGACTATGTCGAAAAATAGATTACATAAGTAATAATGTAATGTTTAATAAATTACCACCTGCCACAAATTTATAAGCCACCCAGGGTTGACTGGTAGAGAATGCAACTAGTAATCAATTTTGCCCTATTGTATCTTTTAATTTATAGAGGCTCAATAAATAAAAATAAAAAACGTAATCAAGTAATTATTATCTAACAAAAATTCTGTCTACTTTCCGGACAAGCCTCGTTTTTGATTACAACGTAACATTTGGACATATGTATGAATGGCCAAGTACTGAATGGCACACTTTATATACCTTTTCTTAAAATTTTATGGCCTGATTAGGAGGGCGTACTTACACGAGGAGTTTCAACTTAGTCCTCAAGGGTAGCAACGCGTCTGTCATCTGTGAGGTTTTAATCATATCTGGGATCGATTAGATATCCATGGACGGCAAGGGCTATCTATCAAATGGACTGCATGCTTGTATAATATTTAAAAAAGTCTGATAGAGAGTTCTCCATTGAAATAAACTTACAGAGGGATATAAATTTTACACCGAAAATGTTGTGCGTTCTCCATAGAGAACTAAAGTTCTCTACTCTACTTTATAGGTAGAGTTCCACAGAGTGAATTCTCGATAGCGTGAAGCAGTTCTTGCATTTCTTTCCAGGTAGGAATCTACTGGGTGGATGATTACACGTGTCCATGTTTAGTGGGCATTTACCATCAAGTCTACATACAGCCTACCGCGCTCGTTTGCTATAATTTATTATAACAAAACATATACACTTACTAAGCTGTGCCACACGGTTTCACCCGCTACTACATAACTAAAAAAACCAACAAACAAAAAGCGTGATGTTATATAGCCTTCCTCAATAAATTAACTATTCAACACAAAAATATTTTTTCAATTCGTGCCAGTAGTTCCTGATATTAGCGTGTTCAATCAAACAAACAAGCTCTTTAGTTTTATAATATATCTATACCTACTAGGTATAGATTATTCCTCGACATAGTGATAGCTCAGAACAAATTCTAAATAAAGCTTTTGGATAGGCGTATGAAATAAATTAGTTCTTATAGATATTTTATAAGGTTTCAGTTATTAAATTTGTATATAATTGAACTTAGATCTAACATTACATTACACATAATAGGGATTCCTGACGACTTAACGAAGTCTCTACAAAGCCGGTTTGCAACACCTACCTACAACATTCTTCACTAATGTGGTTTGATATGTTATGATAAAATTGACATTGAAGTCAATTAGGTATGAAGTATATGGAGACTAGGTTCGCTCGCGACTTTGTCCCCGTCGACTTTAGACTATAACTTTACTTTAGACTATGTGTGTGTTTGCATTATTACTTATTACTAATATTATAAATACGTAAGATTGTGAGGATGTGTGTGTGTGTGTTTGTTACATTTTGTACGTTAACACTACCGATTGGATTTGGGCGAAATTTAGCCCACAGATAGTATATGGCCTGGATTAACACATAGGATACTGTTTATCGTAACATATGGTGCTAACTGGCCGGGCGGAAAAAAGCTAGGAAGGTCAAGGAACTCGGCAACGCAACATTCGAACCAAAATAATTCCTCCATTCCAGCACATGATCTGTTTGTCCCGGCTGAGCTTCAGGCTCGCCACAAAAAACCCGGTGAAGCTGTAGAGGCAAATAGGGCCAACAGTAACTATACACTTCTTAAAAAAAACTTATGTCTGCATTGGCACATCAAACAAGGAATGTAAACTGCTGTTACAAGGAACAAATAGGTTTATTGATGCATTCACAATCTAAAAAAGGCTCTACCTTTAAAACGGGAGAAATTCAAGTGCTACAGGTTGGTTATTGGTTGCAAGCTCTTCCCTCCGCTAATCTAGGAACTCTCCTTGATAACAACTCTTTTTCTATAGCAGTGGGCCTACGACTGGGCACATTTTTAAATC
>MOOZ01000070.1:0-13145 GCA_002930495.1 Cecropterus lyciades | reverse complement strand
CCATCCGTAGCAAAGTGTACCAAGTGAGCTCAAACGAGGCTCCGAAACGCAAACTTCAAGGGACCTTTTGACCTCGTTCAAATATTTAACTTGAAACGCTCAAACGGACGGATTGTCGCGAAATGAGAATGAACGTTTCGGTGATAAAGTGGAACTATTTTGGAGGACAATGTCGTCTTATTTTATCCGCGTTTTGGATTACTTGTACTCTTGTTTTATTTTTAGGCAGTGACACTAAAGCCTTATGTTCTACTTATTAAAACCTTCGAAGAGAACTTTATAAGTTGCACAGTTTTTTTTTTGTATGAATGTAGTGGCCACTGCTGCCCATGGACATCTGAAATCTAACCCAGATGATATCAGTGTTACCTGAGGTTAACTCATGCTTTTCTACTCCTGTGGACTACGACTAAGTTGGACTGATTCGAATAAATATGTCTCCTTTACCATACCCTTCAGACGAGAAAACAACAACGCTTTATGTTGATGTTAAGCAAAAATAGGTGTGACGGTAGTACCTTGAGTCGAACCGCAAACTATGTTTAGCCGTTGCATATTGTTTGACAAAATTTAGAATGCAATTACCAATGAATAAACTTATTTTGTCCTTTTTATCTTTTCATATTTTTAAACTTTTCAATATTTTGTTATTTTCTTATCAAACAAATAAAAGAGAAGTATATAAATAACGTTACGTTCAATATCTTTTTCTTTTCTCATCAAATAGTAGTCTTGTCAGGTTTGTTACAACTTTTAACATGTCTAACTCAAAACGAACCAATAGTCCCGAAATTATCTGATAGCCGTAAGCCGTACGCGGTTGGATCAACAAGTGATACTTTGTTTGTTCAACCCTTCAGGGGACAGACGGTCATCGAAATTATACCGTTTTAGATTTAGAGTTGTACACTTAATACTATTGGAGTATTTACCAGTTGAACCGTTTTATGTATCGAATAGATGTAAACAATTTACGTGGTCTAATCTAGAAGTTCAACTTCAAGTTTCATTTTGTTTGTTCAAACCTTCAGGAACAACTTATTATAAGCTGACGAGATTGACAGTTACTTCTATGTTATATTCTTTGATATATGGCAATGAGTGATCTCGTGTGTTGGTGTTTGTATATATTCAAAATGTTGAAAATAATTCAATAGCGTGATTTAGCATACTAGCAATGCCTTTCTTGAAAAATTACAGAAAGTCGCCACCAACCCTTCCAGGGTAGATTTTTATCGAGTTACTGAAAAACATTGTTTTTATTAAGAGACTACTAGGGTATTTTGTATGACTGGTCGATTAGTATAAAAATAATAATCGACCTATTTTAGTGTGGCTGTGTTTCAGTTTAATCACATCAACACCGACTTCAAAATTCCAACCGATTATAGTTCACATTTGGATTTATATTTAAACACGATTTTTTTTTATCAGATTGGAGTAGCAAACGAGCGTGCAGTCCATCTGATGGCAAGTGGCCACTGCCACCCATAGCCCGTAAGCAGCTTTATATAGAAAAGGTTCCAGCTGATGCATCGTTGTTAATAGATGCGTTGCTACTCCCGAGGTGTAAGGTCCAACTTACGCAAGAAATGCTTTTAGCTAGAAATAGGTAACGCGGTAGTACCCTCGCAGTCGAACTAAACTGGTTGTGCTAGCTGGTATGAATTTGAATACAAATTTCATAAACACCCGTAAAAACGGCTCTGTCATAAGTAGCCAGTGTGTAACTATTATAAAGTTTTAACAATAACAACTGAATACAAACTATAGGGTACTGCAAGTAAATTCTATTTAAGGTTCTCAAAGCCAGCTGATTTTGGTCAAACAAAAACATGGTGTAACTTGTCTATCGTACGAAATCGGCTTTAACTTGTTCAATGGGCGTCTGTCCCCTAAGGGCTTAAGTAAACAAACTATCACGTTTACTGAACATTTAGTTTAAGGCTTTGATAGTTGATTTTGTGGTGTGAACTTTATTAAAGACCCGAATTGTATACGCAAAACCGATGCACATTATGGCAGATATAATTTTCAAAAATACTTTTAAAGCCAGCATATCGATTATGTTCCACCATTAAAAGTTTTGCTGACATAAAAAAGTAGATATTTTTAATTTCTCTGTAGGTAAAAAAAAATAAAAAGAAGAAAAAATCAAACATACATAAAAACGTTATCTAATCTAAAACAGCTTAAAATTGTTTGTAAAGAAATAAAAAAAAAATCTTTATACGATTTTAAATTTGTTAATTCTGTAGCAATGTCGGTTTCTTTCTTACCAAAGTGTAATCCACGTAAAGAGATATACACAAATGACGAACACAATATAGTTACAAAAACATCCACAAAGGATCCATTAACGAAGCTTAGCGTGAAATCCTCTTAACACTAAGTCGATTTTATCAGTTTCACCCCTGTTTGGGGTATACTTGCACCCTATTATAACAAACCTAGTCAGACTAAATTTAGAAAATAAATCAATAATAATTTTAGTAACAAGTAGGTCGTTGGAAAGATGGACTAAAACAGAATACAGGTGACTTGAAAAAACAGGAAAGGCTAAACCTGAAATATCTTACACTACTTTAAATATAAAGTTGGAACTATTTATATAGGTGTGAATTATTCTAACCCTTCACATCTGAACACATCTATAAACACTGATGTAACAAAACAATAACAGATATGTGGCACTGCAGAAGTTGTATCTCAAAAATTTTTACTAATGTAGTAGAATACACCTTTTTTTTTTTGTAACGAGAGGGAACCCTTCAAAAGGTACCCGACGCCGTGGGAGCAACGCCGGGTTATGTGGGATTTTCACCGCACTAAAACCCCCCCGGTGGCCGTCCTCAGCGCTGCGTGGATGACTCCGAATCTCCAACGGAGTCCTCCGAGCGCGATGCCCCTTACGGGCTCTTCCCTGCAGCATTGGCGCTCATCGTGTCTTCAGATGTACGACGGCATGCGATGCCGCCGTCATCCTCTTACGACAGGCAGGGGATACCGTAGCTCTATTCTGGTCCCGGAACTACAGAGACAAACGAGAATACACTTACCACCTTGAAGATAAGTGGCCACCTGGTCATAAACAAAAGCATTACTAACTGATGGAACTAACTAGGAATGGAGTATGCTTCGTGTCTGTAGAAGCGCTTGACAACAACTGTTATGAGTTATAAGAAAGTTTTCCCAATTGAACCAATCAGTTACATAACTTGTAGATTTTTGGTTGCCTAAAGATACTTGGTGTCTTTGAAACCGATATTAGTATTCCACCAATATTGAATTTTATTTAAAAACCGATTAAACTAAAATACTAACCTTAATCTTAAAGCACTTAGAATATTTTTCCCCTATCCACCCGATTATCCTATTTCGAAATGGCGCTGAACCGTTCAAAACGTTTAAAAGAGAATCATCGTTAGCTCTGTTTACGAAATCTCTTTAGGTAATGTTTACAGAAATTACTTTGGTCATTTTTCATGGCTTAATTTCTTAAAAATTCGTATTATCACGTTTATTACTTGTACATATTTCGAAATATTTAATTTTTCGGTGTTTTTCTTTGTTGCCAATATATTAATTTACCAATGATACCGACCTAGAAATTTATTCCAATGCAAGAATATTCTTAACTAGCATTTTTTATAAGTATGAAGTATTTTCCACTTTCGCTCATGGGAGCCTGTTAGCTTTTGTCATTCTTCATATTTATAGAATATTCTATCTGAAGGACTGAAATTAAGCCGGCAACCTCACCCTTCTATCAAAACGCAAGAAGTGCTTCTCGCTAGAAACAAGTGGTGGCACTTCTTCTGTCAGACCATACTCGTTCTAGCACCTCTGAAACTATTTTTTAAGTTAGTAGTTAGTACTAACTTTTAAAATTAAATTTCTTTTTTTCGCATAACATTACGGAGGCAGTAACAAGTCAGTTTCAATATTTTATCATACACCACCAGATCGGAACACGATCTTAACTGAGATTATCCGTCAAGAAACTCAATGGGTTTGTCTGTTCTCTTTGTATAACTTTGTCTTTTTTTTCTTATACTAAGTATGATAACCTTATGTCATGTAGCAACGTCACAGATGCGTTGCAACCTCTAAAGACTAAGTTGAACCGATACGGATAAGTATGTCCTTCTTACACCCTTCAGACCATAACGCGGCTGTGCATAAAGCATAACACTGCTGTTATTAGACAGAAATAATTGTGCCTGGTGAGACCGGAGTCTACACAGAAAGCCAGATCACCACGGGATGAACGACCTTCCCAGGCCAGTTGATTACCATAAAAACCGATATCACCGCATTGCTGCGTCACGTATGCAACGTCGACCACACTTAATCAATGGACCTCTTGTGTGGTCAGCCATTGTTGCGTTTCCATTGCAAATGTACGCGCAATTGAGCATTCATTGTTTAAAATAGATTTACTCGTTCGCTTTTTAGTGTTATGTACAAAAACGTTTATTTAACCTACAGTCTGTCCATCTTCAGAAGTAGTTAGGATTGATTTCTTCCTACTTCTGAAGAACTGTATCTATGAACCAAAGATTGCTGGTTATTTGTGTTATCCGACTGTGTCAGAAGGAGGGTTATGTTTTTCGAGCGAATGTATGTATGTTTGTGTGTATGTGTGCCCATTTCTTTGGCACGCACTACAGCCTAAACGGCTTAGCGAATTGTGACATATGACATATCATTAGATTCGTGTCAGTTTGCAGTGATACAGCCTTTGTATTTTTTTTAAATAGCGACTATGAATAGGGACAAAGTGGAGGGAGAAAGACTTCTTTTATTATCATGACAATATTGACAATGTTATTTGTTGTACCATAGCGGTAGAAAATAAACGTAGTTCGCCTGTTGGTATAGGTATTATTCTTGAATGCTCTGTTATTTGACTCTGAAAATACCATCGCCACACATTTGCGCCAGGTGGTAGAACCAGTGCAGTTCGACCAAGAGGTACCACCGCCATACCTATCTTTAACGTGGAACATTTCTTGCGTTTCGGTGAAATGGTGTGGTTACCGACTCTCTCTCATATGAGGCGACCATATTAGTCTTCGGGATTAGCAACACATATGTGATTGACTTCAGATAGAACCCTTGTTCTATATGGAGTACAGATGGCCATGCGTTAGTGACCAATTACCATCAACTGAATTGGATGTTCGACTGCTGAAGTATCTTATAAAGAAAAAAAACTCCCATCTCTCTAAACTCTAGGGGGACTACTATAAATTTAACTTAGTATTCTTATCGCAAAAAAACATATATCATATTTTGAAGGATAATAAAGTCTAATTACGAGCACTAATGACCGCACTTCAGATGAGTTTAGAGTTCAAACTTTCCTGCTTAAATTTCACTTATATGGAATGGTTATTATCATTAGTCGATGTATTAATTTCAACTTTCAAGCCTAAAAAATATTATAAATTACATTTCTCTTTGGAGTGTAAGTTCATTTTTAGAACGAAGTTCCTCCAGTAACGAGGCTCACGGGGTGTGTGAATTGGTAGAAATCGTCACGTAACGAAATGTGACGTGCGCGTGCGTGTATCGAAAAAGCATGGAAGCCAGGCTAAAATAAAAACCGAATACTCTATAACTTACTCATTTATGTCAATTAATAAGCATATAATAAGGTGTGAGTGAAACAAAACATGTCTGTTTGTTTTTATTATTTGTTTTTGTGTTTTTATGTTTCACGTGATCGTAGTTCGAATTATAAAACCAAAATTAATTTTTTCATTTAAAAATTAACAAAATAAAAGTATATTCTTAATTTTAATTACACGGTACATATAAACCCATTTGTTAAATAACATTTGGTACACCCATTTTTTCGAGGTCAACGAGTAAAACCCATTTTTTTAAATTACGAGGTACGTAAAATTCGTAGATATATTTGACTGTTTGTTCGTATTCAGAAACAGCGGAACCGATTCTAAAGAAATATTTACTGGAGAGTAAATGACAACATAACAAGTGAGATAAGGTACTTTTTATAAAAGGCTTTCTACTCTTAGCTTAACTCTACCCTAGAATTTTCTCCGGTGTCGTGGGTACCATGGCCACACAAAGACGAATACACAAACACCCAAACCCAGAACAGAATCTAAATTCATCATTCGAATGTCTGCTAGCCGGTGATCGAACTAGGAACGCACTGTGTGTCAGACTGGTATGGGGACCGCTCCGTCCCGCGGGTCGTCAAATACTTTCCACCCCAATGTGCTCATAGAGCAAGGTCTAACAAATTAATTTGCTACCATCGGAAATACTTCTATAACCTCATTAAATATTCTTCATTTTATAAAAAAAAAATACTTGTCTAAGCGTGATTCCCCAATGTAGAGGCATATTAAGCTGTTTTTGTGTCTCGGGTATTATTGAAACCCGAGAAGGTCTCTACCTGAGAGCGGTATGCACAAACATTGGGTACCTACGTCGGATTATAGAAATATTCACACAGTATTGGTTTTTGAAGGTGTTACTTAGTGAGGCTTGTTGTAATATAGTCTGTGTTTAACATTGTAATATGTTTGGATCACTTTAAGAGAGATACGAAAGACTAAGATTACGAATATTAGTATTTGTAATACGCTTCTAAGGACAATGATATTGAATTTTTCAGATTTCTTTTTACTTACCGTAAAAGCCTAATTTTACTATACGGATAAAGAGAAAGTAATTATTAAGGGATATACGTTTTAAGACAATAAAGCTCATGAGAATCATTAACGGATTTATGTTCTAAGATAATTAAAGCTTATGAGAAATTTTCAAAGCAATATTAAAAAAAAGATATTGTAATTCCGTTTAATTATATACGCTAGCATTATACATAAACTGAAAGAAACAATATCGATAGTTTAATCTTGTCTATCGAGTCACAAAGTTAACAATCACACCTTAATAAACCTTCTCAGGTAGACAGCCTATCTGATTACAAGCACAACACCGCCAGTATCGGTGGTTGGTTACAAAAAGGGACCAACTAATCCACTTGACAAATATTGAACGATTGAAACGGTTCGTATAAGTTGTGTCATTTATTAATTGCGATATTGTGTGAAAGATATACAAAAGTCGCAAATATAGTCGTCAAATATATATATTTAAAAATTATGTTATAAAATACTATATATATATATATATATATATATTATAATATAGTTCTTTTACATAATAGCAAACGAGCATGCATTTCACCTGATGGTAAGTGGCTACTGCAGCCCATGGACATCTGTAAACAACCCTAGGTAAGGTCAAAGTCTCACTTAAGGTTAGCCACAGATGCGTTGCTACCCCTGAGGACTAAGATGGAATGTCTCGGAAAAGTATGTCTCCCTTACCACACCCTCCAGACCAGAACACGGCAGCGCATAACACTGCAGTTATTAGGCAGAAATAGGTGTGGCGGTGGTGCTTCCGGAGTCGAACCACAAAGAGTTCTACCACCTTACCTGAAGACTAAGTTGCACCGCCACGGATAAGTATGTTTTCGTTATATATTTATAATCCGTATCCTGTGGTAATGTGTAGTGTTTCTTTCATTAGAACCCATCTTCTTTATTAATGATTATTACATACTAGCTCCCGCGATTCCGACCTCTACGATCACGTTTGTCACGAAAGTTCGTAAACATATGTATTTATCCAGGTCATAATCTACCTATGTGCCAAATTTCAGCGAGATCTGACCAGTATTTTTTCGTGAAAGAGTAAGAATTACACATACATCCTCACAAACTTTTGCATTTATAATATTAGTAAGATTACACTCATTTAAAACCTAGCATTGTTAGTCTATCACAAACACGTACTTTGATTGTATCTAACATGGTACGTATTGACCCGTCCCGATTCTTCCCGTGGGTGTCGTAAGGGGATCAACTTAAGGGTATGCGATGTTGCTAACGATAATTGTACCACCATCATTCTCTTTGAAATGAGAACAATTAATACAATATTTTATGGAATTTAGTAAACGAGTATTAGATGGGTCTTGGACATGTTAACAATAAATGTCATTATATTTATAAAATTACTTTTATAGTCCAGTCAAATAAATCTGAAATCTAAATTTGATACTCAAATTTGCATTTTTTTTAATAGTATGGGAGTAGCAAACGAGCATGCAGTCCACCTGATGGTAAGTGGCTACTGCCGCCCATGGACATCTGTAATCAATCCTAGATAAGATCAAATTCTAGATCTAGATCACTTAAGGTTAGCCACAGATGGGTTGCTACCCTTGAGGACTGAGATGGAATTCCTCGGTAAAGTATGTCTCCCTTACCACACCCTTCAGACCAGAACACAGCAGCGCATAGCACTGCTGTTATGAGGCAGCAATAGGTGTGGCAGCAACAGTTTGCATTTTTGATATAGTATACAATACGATGAGTAAAGGTTTTAGTGCCCGCAATCCCCGCACGGGTTGGAAAAATGAGAAAAGTTTTTTAGCAATTACTCGAAAACGACAAAAAATTGCCAAAAAAGTTGCATTAAAAATTTGGAGAGCTTAATTTTTTACATAAAAAAGGTTCAATGACTTTTTTCCTCCGATCAAAATTAACTGAGTTAAGGAGGTTTTAAGTTCAAGGGATGAACGGAAATTTTAAAAAATCGTAGTTAGTAGAAACTTTGCGAAATTTATATCTTTCTTTTCAAATTGTTAAAAGAAACAATATATCTTTATTATAATTCTTATTCGCTTATTTAAATGAATCATAAATAACTAAATTATTGCATCACAGGAACGTAAAATAATTTTGAGAAACGGTCGACAAATGGGCGAGAAATCGGTAAACATACATAAAAAATACATACATAAATTCCTCCTTTTTTGAAGTCGGTTAATAAGGCTTGAATTCTGTATACACAAAAACTGTATTGTAATTTTGCAAATGTATTAAATAAAACTTAAATATTGTATGATGAGAATGCATAATACATAATTTTTTTAACTCAAAAATAATAGTGTATTTCAATGTTTAAATACCGACATTCAAAGATTTGTACATAAGCATAAGCGTAGTAATAAGTTCTAAAAACAATTAAATCCAAAGTGTTTTCGCAATAAAAAGCTGTATTCTTAAGGCATATCGCTGCGAAGGTCCCAAAAGCGAATAAATATTTGAACGGGGGCCGTTTACTTTGCGGCTTTGTTCGAACTCTCTCAATTTACACCGAATTTTAATGAAATGGCTGCGATCGAATATTTGTTGATTGGCTTCGAACCTCAGCCTTTTTGCTAACGAATTTTTTGCAAAAAATTAAACAGTTTTCTTTGACAATATTCACTTAAAATTTTGGAATGTTAAAAACATTTTTGTCAATATATACTGTGCCGAAGTACACAGTCGATATTGACAAAAATGTTTTAAGGATTTCAAGCTGAAAAAAATAAGGATTTTTTTCAGCTTGAAGCAGCAAACGAGCGTGCAGTCCACCTGATGGTAAGTGGTTACTATCTAAGTAAGTAATCAACTTCAGATAGAGTAAGAAGATACGAATTCTACATGGGGTCGGGCACAGATGCATTGCTACCCTTGAGACTAGGTCGGTCTGTTTCGTGTCGATATCTCTTATCCTACCTACCCTACGCCTATAATACCACACCGTTTTAGAACAGAACAGAACAGCAGTGTTAAATATACTATTGTTATTAGGCAGAGAAGTTGTGGTGGTGATCTGGAATCAAACCATAAACAATTCCACCAACTTCAAATTTTCTAAAAACATGGGTTCCACAATTGGAACCACAAAGATTAAATGAAAATAACGTTCAAATTCCGTCTAGATTTTAGTTTCTACAATAAACTAGCGACGTTGCTACTGACCGCAGAATCTACTAGACTGGGGACTGTTGAAACCAGGAATGTCTGTTTAAATAAAGGAACAAATCCCTATTTCCCTAAACATTTATTCCTAGACCACCTTTTGTGTTTACTTTATTTCGCTGAGAGAAGGAGAAATGAAAAGAAACTTTTTTATGAGGTACAAGCAAAGGACCATGCAGTCCACCTGATGGTAAGCGGTCACTACACATGATATGATTATCTGTATGGTGAGACATACTTATCAGAGACGTTCTGACTTAGCTTCAGAAATAGCAACACTACGGCAAACATTAGGTAAGACTAATCTTATCTAAGGTTGAAAATGGATCCATGGGCGATGGTTGCCAGTTACCATCAGGTGGATTGCACGCTTGTTTGCAATTTCTATATTATGTAAATATACTAAGTCTAATACTGAATGGGCGACCTTCGTTAAATATATGATAAAGTATATTATACATAAGAAATCTTGAGAAAAATACAACTATTGTATGTAATTAAGGCATAAATAAAAAGTGTATGACTTAACGACTATTGTCATTAAAATAACTCATTGTATAATACAACTAGCTGAGCTCGCGGTTTCACCCGCGTTAAAAAGAAATCTAACGTGACATACATAAACATTATGCGGAAGCTCTCATTAAAAAAAAAAACCCCGATTTTGAAACATTCTTCATTGCTGCTCCGCTCCTGTTGGTCTTAGCGTGATGATATATAGCCTATAGCCTTCGTCGATAAATGGGCTATCTAACACCGAAAGATTTTTTCAAATCGGACCAGAAGTTCCTGAGATTAGCGCGTTCAAACAAACAAACAAACAAACAAACTCTTCACCTTTATAATATTAGTATAGATAATCTCATTATATTTATGGTACTGTTTAATGACTGTTAAATGCCATAAATTGTCGTCAAACCCAGATCCTTCAACCATTAACGACAGATGTTCTGCTCAATTACCTGAAACAACAGAATATTCTTAATTAGTAACATTAATTTTAAACTACGTAATATTTATAAAATAGGGTATAATTTCGTTTGTCGATGTATATTATTGTTATATCCAATAAATGCGTAATATTCAATATTATATAGGTAATGTATTACATTCTGAGAATCGAAGGTACTCTAAGATTCTCTAAGGAAAAAATATTCACAGGAAAAAAAAAGTAATTCTTATTCGTAACTAATAGTTAAAAGCATTATTAGCGTTATAATTATATAAAAAAATATCAAAATATATACTAAAATAAATACAGACAGTTCATACATATACTGACTTATGACGACGAATAAAATAGAGAACAAAATTCAATGCATTTATCGCTTATTATCTGTTATTTTTACCTAATTTGTATGTTTATTAACGCTTAACATGATTACAGTTTAGATTTTAGTCTAAAATATCGTAAAATCTATGTTCAAAAGCTAGTTTAAAAGCAAATTAGCCGAAAGTACCAGATCACATCTCGTTGTTCCATTATATCTAACTGCCTGTGAAGTGTATTAATTAGATTAATCCAGAACTTGTTTCCCGGTTATACTCTCCGCCCCTTTCGCACTCGCTTAAACGCTATACGAGTGAGAGAGATAATGCGATTTAATCTGCCGATAAGAGAATATTGACACCCATTCATTAGGTTTAAAAATTCCACTGATAATGATAATAACGTGCATCAATTTTATAATTAATCGAAGCTTTCGTAACGGAAACTACTCGTATTTTTTATTGACATGTGAGATAACGCTCGTATCACCGCCCGCGTGCATTCATGCGTTACGAGTTTTAGGCTGCGAATGAGAAATTTTGATGTTAATGTCTCTTTTGCGTTTTTTTTTTCTTTTAGAAATGTGAAGTTAGTAAGTAGGTTAGTATGTTTGTATGATGTTTGGCACAGTAAACGGATTTGGATATAGTCATTATAATCTGATATAGTACATGGGCATATTTTTCATCCTGGAATACACGGTTCATACTGGATAGAACCAGAATTCAACGCAAAAATTAAACCCTATGAAATACACCGAATGCTTTTACCGCGCGCCCCACGCCCATGAAGCCGCTGTCGAATGCGCTAATGTGAATCCATTTTGAAAAAAAATGTTTTTTTTTTTTACATTTTGAAGTGACACTTCTTTAAAATATAGAATTAAGTCGGCGACAGTATGAAATAGATAACATTTTTTTTTATACTGTAACGTAATTTTACATTAAAATATAAAATAGTTTTTAAGCTTTGTAAAAATAATAAATCTTACATTAATCATAATACTCCGGATGCTCTATATGTTTTACTTCACAGTATTTTACATTCTCGCTCTCACACACACTTTTTTGATGTGAAACATCTGTAATTTTTTTTATGCATGCAGCCCACCTGATGGTAAGTGGCTACTGCCGCCCATGGACATCTGTAATCATCCCTAAGTAAGATCAAAGTCTCACCTAAGGTTAGCCACAACTGCGTTGCTACCTCTGAGGACTAAGATGGAATGCCTCGAAAAAGTATGTCTTCCTTACCACACCCTTCAGACCAGAACACAGCAGCGCAAAAAACTGCTGTTATTAGGCAAAAATAGGTGTGGGGGTGGTGCCTCCGGAGTCGAACCACAAAGAGTTCTACCACCTTCACCTGTATGCGCACGCAAACCTCATTGGTGGCGTGGCGATCGCCACACCGTATTTATTTTAGCACCATCTGTTATACATTTTCTTAACTAAGTAAGTATCGAACAAATCTAAGCGGGCTGCGGTGTCAGTTCAAGTTAGTGGGGTTACTGTTCGTAGATGGCGTTATTTTCCTTATTCTTTATATTTCGTTTTTGTTGCAATCTTGTCTTTCACACATGACGATGTTCACATCTGCCACACGTCCCGTGACGGCTATTTTTTTAATACCGTCAATTCTAAATTTATGGAATACTTATTTTCTTAAAATTAGTTATTTTAACAGTAAAAAAACTGCGCAATTCTTATTATGAGTCATTATTATTCCACAGCTGGGCAAGGCGGTGGGAATTCACGGAATTTTCTCCGTGAAAACACCATATATATTTATGTAGGCCTCCCCAAAAAAATATGGTAAAGAAATTACGTAAAAAAAAAGAAATGAATAAACTTACAAGGCATATATACGACTTTTTAAATGCTTACAATATTTAATATCTATAAAAAATTATTAGCATGATGGCCACGCAATAAACAGGCTTAAGTGGGTGGTTGCAAGGCTTCCACGATTAGGATTAGACTTGCTTAGCTAAATTGGAATAAGTT
>MOOZ01000067.1:931545-951600 GCA_002930495.1 Cecropterus lyciades | reverse complement strand
TGAACACTTTATTGCGCGGTCTCTGCATAACAAGACAGTTATGGATTGTTCTTGCGCCCTCCAATTCTATTAATCCATATCTTTATTTTGTATAAATTAGAATTTGTCTGTCTGTTTGATTGATTTATTTTGGAGTGTGATCGATCTGTGATTGTTATATTGGTAACTATTGATAGAAATTTGATCGTGTAGTTTCGCTTGTTTGTTGTAAGGATCGTTTTTGAAAAAAGTGTTAGTCAGCTCCGACGCACCACTGGAGTTTACTACTGAAGTTACTCCTTAAGTACGATTGTCTAAATGGGCGTAATAAAATTAAATTTAAATTTCAATAAGTTTCAATTATTGTAAACAGCGCCATCTATACGACAGATGAAAAAACTTGAAGTAAGTTTCAATTGTTGTAAACAGCGCCAACTATGTGACGGATGAAAAAACTTGAAATAATATTCAATTGTTGTGAACTGCGCTGTCTATGCGACAGATGAAAAAAGGAAATGTGCGCATAATATATTGCGCACCAAAAACGTAACGAGGTCATTCGATCACTAGATTTTACTCCTAAAATCGATTCTTAAGGAGTAAACTCCAATAATAAAAACCATTTACGAGTTCATACGCTGGTAAAGAAGTAGTACTAGTAATGTCCACTCCAGTGTTGCTTATATCTAAAGATATAAAATAGTAAAAAATACAATATATATCTTAATATATATAAATCACGTGTCATATTGTTCGTCCGGGTAAACTCTTGAACTACTGAACCGATTTCAATCAAATTGGTACATCGTGTGCAGTTTGATCCAACTTGAAAGATAAAATAGTTTATACCTATACAAATTATGTGCCACGTTGTTTGACCGCTATGGACTCCTAAACTATCATAATAGGTATATAGGTAGGTATATAGTATAGGTATGTAACGGCGACTATGTCGTAATCTGTTGGGTCGTATTACTGTTAGATGCTTTTTGGGTTCCGTATCCAAAAGGTAAAAACGGGACCCTATTACTAAGACTCCGTTGTCCGTCTGTTCGTCTGTCCCTCTGTCTATCACCATGCTGTATCCCATGAACCGTGATAGGCAGACAGTTGATTTTTTGACAATTTTTTGTTACAGATGATGTATTTCCGTTGCCGCTATAACAACATAATTATGCTAAAGGCAGAATAAAATAAATATTTAAGGTGCTCCCTTACAACAAACGTGATTTTTTTTTGCTTGATATTAATAACGGCAACAGGTAGACGGTTGAAATATTCACAGAATATTTAGTTATATGTATATTCATTTTGAAAATAAATAATGAAATCAATATAAAATAAATAAAAATTTAAGGCGGGCGTTAATTATTATTAAGGCGGGCATTAAGGCGTATTAGATTAGAGCAGCCCATATTTGCATTAGATATGCAAATATGGGCTGCAGTGATTACTTAATCCATTTCTCAAAAAGCATAAGTCTTAATATCCTTGAGCTTAGAATTATATTATTCTTTATTGTTATTAAGATTTCCACTTCACACTTTTTTTTTCTTTTTCATTACTAAGATTAACTATCGGCCCAGATTAAAATAAAAGCGGAGACGCGAACTTGCACTACTCAGACGTACAAATGTGAATCTCATATTTCGGTACTACCTACGCCCGAGATCGCTCTAATATTGTAACAGGCTTTATTATAGGCTATTTAGGAGATCGTTTGTACGATGTTCTTAGTGTCTCGATAAAATGTATGTATATTGTTGTTTATTTCCTTTATTATTATTTTTTGTATTAAGTTTATCGTATGTTAACGAGCTCTCGGCTAGTTATTGCTTTAAACATAAAAACTTGTCCAGCGTGATTTCTAGTACAGGTACAAGCTTCTATATCTTCTTCGTCCATATTAATATTTTGTTTGTGCATGTCTGTTATAAAAATTGTGTAAACAAAATAATATCTATGTAAAAAGACCTGACTAACCATTTAATATGTTTCTTTCTTAGTAATATATATTTTTTTTATATTTTTGAAGTTATTTTGACTATGTTTATTTTTTTATAATACAGAAGTAGCAATCATGCATGCAGTTCACCTGATGGTAAGTGGCCACTATTGCCCAATGACATTTGTAATCAAAACCAAATAAGATTAGAGTCTAACATGAGGTTAGCCACAGATGCGTTGCTACCTCCCAGAACCAAGCCGGAACGCCTCGGACAAGTATATCTGCCTTACCACACCCTTCTGACCAGAACACAACAAGGCTTAAAATTGCCGTTATTAGATAGAAACTAAAGTAACTTTATCGTTAAAAACATTAAAACAAAAAACCCGACTGCTTAAAACGAAATTTTGGTTTATAATGATATTTATTTAATTTAACATTCATACGACTTTTTGTCAAGATAGTCAAGTAAAAGTATTATAATGTACATATTTTTAGATTGGTCTATTTACTACCTTTCATTTGATATGCATATTGTCGTAATAGTAAATAAAATCATCCCTCCTCCCCTCATTTTCCTCTATTTCCAGGCGTCATTTTTAAAATTGTACTAAGTCACTTTCCAAACTAAGACGATTCTAATGATATGTCACATACGTCACAATCTGCCAAGCCGTTTGGGCTGTAGAGCGTGCCAAAGAAATGGACATACATACAAACATTCATACATACATACGCTTGAAAAACATTACCCTCCTTCTGACGTAGTCGGGTAAAAAGGTGTGGCGGCGATGCCTCCAGAGTCTCAGTCTCGTTCCTCTAGAGTTCTACAACCGTTTTACTACCCACTTATACATATATATATTTGTACAATTATTGTTACTTACTTCCGTAGCACGAAATATAACTAGTCACAGTACACGAAATATTTTGATACTTTATATACCATGATTACAAAAAAATAGAACTATATTTAGATGATAAAATTCCATTTCATCATATTCAATATTCAATTAGGTATGTCATTTGGAAACATTAGAAATGATTGATATTATAATCGAAGTACAGTCTGGGACATAGTATAGTCTCCTTGAAACTAGTTTTTCCATATCAAAACTTTAATGAGAATATACATTTTCTTACATCAACAAAAAACTGCAATCGCTCGTCACCATGTCATGTAAGTAATCGTCTAGCATACCTCGTTAGTATACGAGAAGCGATAAAGTAAATAAACAACGGTTTATCCACAGTTTTTGTTTATATCAACTCATTTAAAAATGAGTAATAGTATAAAAATGTAATAGGTTCTGTATAATAAAATACTTGGTTATTTCCGCGGCTTCGCCCGCTTCGGCCCCGTTTACCATGTACCACGAAACTATATATGTAACATCATCATACCATAAATTTCAGTAAAGACCGACCAGTATTTTTTACGCGAAAGAACAACAAACACACACAACTACAACTTCTGATCTGTATAAAGTTGTTTGCAGATGTCCATGGGCTGCAGTGACCACTTACCATCACGTGGCCTGAATGCTATTTAAATGCAAACAAAAAAAAAACCATCAGGATAAAAGCTCGCTGTTGTATGTAGATGTTGTGTGTATATTTATAGCCGATGAGCAAAGGCGTTTATGAGGGTGGACACAGAAGAGAATAGATTAAGGATAGTAATACTCCAAAAGAAGTTAATGACCCGCCAGTGTCCGCGCGCTGAGCTGCGGAGATACTCCTTTGTTTATGTTGCGAGATATCTCCCCTGATTAATGTTGGAGTCACTGGATCAGAAGCAACTGGATTACACGAATTCAGTAAGGGTGTCTTTTGAATCGGAATATATTTCGAAACATATATGATGAACGGTTAAAAACAAGACTGTATCTGCTATTTATTTAATAAGTATTAAATAAGTTAGAAAAATACAGACTAGTAAGAAGCATAATTTAGGTTGTTTAGACGATAGATACGACATTATTTTATGAAGAGTTAATCTGTGAGTAACTTAAAATAAACAGTTACTACTTAGATCTATCTACATACTGCTTTGTTACTAGCAGCTCATCTAAAATACATTAAGTATCTTTGAAGATCAAGCTCATAGAGATCACCTAGGCTAAATAGATCACTTATATAGAACTTATATAGATTTATAATTATTTATTAATGTTACTAAATTGCATATAAATATCCTAGCACTTTGTAAAATCTCAGAATACAATACCATACTAAGTTGAATAAAATTAATAAGTGTTTTTGATGACTATTCATATAAAGATCACCTACATATATCAAAGATATCACATATGTAGAACTTAACCATAGATTCATACTTGTTAAAAGTAAAGAATCGCCAGTAAAACTGAAGTAGGTACTTTGTAAAACCTCAGAATACAATAATGGTATTGTATTGTGCTAAGCTGAATGATACTAACAATATTTACAGAGCTACGAAAAGCAAAGCATATGAATCGATTGATAAAATCAAAAGCAGGAACAGCGAACGCAGCACTGTGCACCCATTAATATAACTGTTCACATCATCGTTTTCCTCCTTCCGGGCATCCGTTAGAAACTTCATAATAAATCGCGAGCGGTCGCTTTAAATAATAGCAAAGAAGGTTCTGTCTCACATGAATGAGGGAACCTGATAAAAGAAATTCCTCTAGAGATCAAACGGAGGAAAATAAATGGTTCACAACTCCACCCTACCCGACACGTTCCACTGCGAATGGACGCACTATAAACGTTCAATGAACTTCTTACTAAAGAAATACTATAAATATAATACAATAATATAATATAAAGATTTTTATACAATTTTCACATGAAACAACTGTTTACTAAACTATTATTTTATCTTTTATCTATTAGTGATCCTTTTTGCAGTAGTGACTAATCCCCTAGGACATATGCCAACAACTTCTTATAGAATAGGAGTCCTACTTGAAATTGATCACACGTGCGTTACTGCCACAGAGATCCTAGATAAAATAGGAAAATAACAAATTGGCTTTACTCTTCAAACAAGAACTAAGCATTGCTACACAATTATAAAGTAGAAATAAATTACGAATAAGACCGAAAATTAGTGACGAATAAAAAGAAAATAGAATAAATTTTCAAACATTCCCATAGCTCACAATTCTTTGCTCGTTGGCACTGTAGCATCTTCCTTTCAAGCAGGGAAAGAATTGTTCGCTAAATCGGATCTCCCACTATCCTCCGGATTTGCCATCTTACTATGACATTTGTTATTTGCTACCTTAGCAGCTTTATCTATCATTGTCAGCCGCTCGCCAGATAACTTTTCGATACAATTGTCTGCTCTCTCTGTTTTATTATTTGAGAACTTCCACTCGCGTTTTGCAATTTTGCCGGATTGATTTATGGGGTTGGTTTTTATGATAACGTATGTCTATGTATCTTTGTCGGTGTTGAATATGATGAAAAATTTATAGGTGCTCATTTCACTTTATCATGTGCTTATGATTTTGTGTAACGTAAACACAAGATTTAAACGTTATGTATATTATCTTAAATAATTGTTTGTTTATTCTTAATATATTATTTTACCATTATCGTATTTATCACGGTTTTCGTCTATATCGGTACTTCGATTGCTATATAAATTCAAGTTAAATCCATTTCCATCGACATTTCGCTGCTTTGTAGGAATAATAACACAAGCCAAAAAGCGTAAAATTACTGAAGAGCCAGCTAAAAATCACCCAATGCTATTTGTTTTTTTACTTTCTAAGGAATTAAGTTAAGATAATAAAAATTAGACCGTTAATCACAGTGGATTTAGAGCACCAAGTTTTCAATCTTAAAATAATGTGTTAAGGATAAAACTGTATCTTTACTTAAAATTGATGAAATTTGAATTTGGACTGTTATTTATGCAACGCAGCGACTGTAATTTTATGGACTATTTATCAAATCATCGAACAAATAAGCATTAAATATACTATTACGAATACCACATACCAAAGACGTGACTCAACTTTATATACTTGGTTGTGTTTATTCAGACCAACGACATATGGATGGGCGATGTAATAACGTCGCCATCTCATTTGTCTAATGCTCCCATAAATCTTTCGGCATAGGGCTATGGGGCTAGGGCATCCCGTACTAAATTAAGCCTATCAACGCTATGACAAATAACTTGTTGTAATGTAGTTCACAGCATCTGGTGGAACGGGATGTGTCTTAATATTTCACTCGAGGGTGAAGTTATCTGATCGCTTCGGATGTATTGTTCTCATATTGTGCATGATGAGGGTTTGACTTCGTATGGGGATGTTGGGGGTTTTGAAATAACATAAAATAACATTTTCTTCATTGTTCCTCTAGGATTTCCTGATTTTGGTGCTATGGTGTAAATTAAAAGAAAAATACGCCGAAATCATTAGTTTATAACCTGGTCCGGCCTGATCAGGAATCGAACCAGAATCCATAGGCATGGCAGACTGATATGGTGACTAAAATACCACGCATATCATCAAATATTTTACTATATTTGGTATATTTGATTATTATTAATATTTTTATTTCGGTACAATAATGTGCTCAGGGGGATACTGAAAAAGTTACTATTCTGCAGTGCATCAGCAACAATGTTTGCGGACGTTTGTATGACGTTCACCCGATCGTAAACGTTCAGATGTGCCGAGCAGTACCAATACCCTCTTCAGAACATTAGTGTAAAGGCTGAACAGCTCTAGAACGTTGGAATAGTGCACACATCTACACCCACAGACGCTAAAATGCCCCTTTAATTTATTTTTACTTTGTGTTAAACATAAGTTTCGTTTTGTGTACTAACATAAAAAATGTAATACGGTACTAACAACACATATGGATATAGTTGACTGTGAATTAAAGAAATATTATAAAAAATATTTATTTAATCAATGAAAATAATTCACTTGTATAGGATTAGTTATAGTAGTTATGTCGTTACTCGTAACAAATGTGTCACTTTCATAACTATTTCCTAAATCCAGGGCGGGAACCCTCTTTAGTAAAACGGTAATGTTCGGGCAAACATTTGCGTAGATGCACTACCCCACGCTACCCGTATTCCCCATACGGGTAGCGTACGTAAGGAGTATGGAATGGTTTGTTTATCCCCACTCTCCTCATTATTGATGTCTTCATTTCGGAGCTATGTTAAATTGAAGGGAAGACGGGTTAATGTTTGCTTTTTGAATGAATACATATAAAGGGCATATTAAGTAAATGTTTGTTGATATCAGCTTCAATTTTACCCTAGTGCTTTTATCAATACTGTAACACTGTAGTGTTGTGAGTTTTCTCCCAAAATGAGAAGGCCATAATCAACTATGATGGTCAATCGCGAAAAGGAAAATTTCATATACGTATAAATACATACGTATAAGATATTTTTTAAGAACTTTCTGACATTTTAGTTTTCTTATTATGTTAAACTAGAGATAATGACCTATTTATTTTATAGATATAATAAATAAGAAAGCCCCAGTCTCTACATCGCATATATTTGCAAAAAGGTACTTTGGCGGACTGGTTTCACTGCGTTTAAAAAAAAGTAACATACATTCATATTCTAATATATTTCGAGGGATTAAATGGAATGAATTAAAATAGACACTTGATGTTAACTTAGGATGCATATATTACCAATTCTTTACAATATTCAGTAGTTTTAGTTTGATGTTCAAATGACAACACACAGACACAGAAATACAGACGGGCAGTTATTACATGTTTTCAGACGTCTAAACTATCATTTATGTAAATTTAAACGATATACGCGGATGGACGCAGAATTTTCATTTTTATTATATTATCATGTTTTTCGCTTCATATAAGTTCTTAGATGAAGTGAAAAGATGATCGGCTCGGATGATTTAAAATTCCAAAAACAATTCTTGAAATAATTGAAAATTAACTCCATTTGAATTTAAATAAAGAACAGCAGCCATTCTGAATCGCGGTACAAATAACTAAAACCGTTTCTGAGATAATTTATTTCGCTACGACGCTGACATTTGCTCGTATCTTCGGTTTATCAGAACGTTTAAATGTCCAGATATACAAATCAAATAATAACTGCGGGATAATTGGTTTAATAGGGCCGTTGCCACGATTTATAAATACTAGGAATATTTGCTAGATAGTTATTTCGCTAGTGTGTGAATAAATCGTTTTATTAAATTTTAAAGACATTTATTAATAAGCCATTTAATGATTGATAGTTATTACTAACATTCGTGTGCCTTTAATATTATTTTAGTGGAATTTTAATCATAGTAGTAGCGTTGCAATAAATTATTTTACTGTAACCACCGCGCATAGCATGATTTGATCATTGATATTTTTTACAGACTGTGTCAGAATGAGGACGGTAATGAATTTCGAGCGTGTGTATGTCCATTTCTTTCCAAAGAAATGGACATACATACGCTAACCCACTCATACGCTCTATATGAGCTGTAGCTCAAATGGTTTGGTGGAACGTGATATATTACATATCATTAGAATAGTTTTAGTTAGTTCAGTTTGCAGAATGTATATAGTTTTTTTTAATGGCGCCTGTAAATAGGAAAAACAAAGTGGTGGATCGATTTATTATCATGATAATATGGGTATCAAATTAAATTTATTTTAATTATTTTGGATAATATGATTTCCGACATGTTACATTAGAGATCCCAGGGTAGAGTCTAAGGCTGTCATTTGTGCTGTGATTACATACATATTTATAATATCGAAGCACAGCTTACAGTGTTGAAGAACATTATTTAGTACAAAAGTTTCAAATAAAATGACTAAGTATTTATGTTTACAGACTTCTTATGCATAATCGAACATAAAAAAATAATTGTTGATTAACTCACGTGCTACATTTCTTCTGTCTCGTTCTTGAAAATTTACTTTCATTTAAGAAGAAGAGAAGGTTATAAAATAGTACCTGAAACATAAATATAGTAAATTAATAGTCGTTATAATTAAAATAGCAATTTTATTTTAGGATCAAATGTATTTATCGAAATAAATTTACTCTGATATTCGATTGGATAGGCCAATAAACATCCAGCAAGACATTAAAATTTCACCGATACATGACGCGGGTTAAGATATGGAGCAACCCCTGTAATAATGTATCTGATTCCTCGTCAAACAGACAAAACAACCCTCGTTTGTGTAGGGAAATTGAGACGTTTGTCTTTAAATATCGTATGACAATAAACAAGGAGAATGTTGATATTGTAAGAACATTGTTGACACAGAACGTACGTTTTTCATCTATCCTTTTACGAAATTGGAAAGTAATTTCAGTTTAATTAGGTTGTTATTTGTATTCAAAAGATTTCGGAACGTATTGTAGTTTTTATGTTCTTGCGATATCACAAAAGGTGTCAGAATTTTTCATGGTTCGACTCCGGATGTACCACCACTACCTCTAGCCTATAACAACAGTTTTAAGCGCTGCTACGTTTCCGTTTGAAAGACAAATATGTGATTCGTTTAAACTTAATCCCTGGCAACTTAGTTAAAACCTCCACTTTTCCTGCAAATAGAAACGCATCTGCAGACCCCAGTTAGGACTGACATCTTTTTACAACACTGAAGTAGCAATTGATCAAACTCTCCGCCTGGTGGTAAGTGATCACTGCCGCTACATTATGGACAATGTAAGCAATTCGTATAAGACAGGGGTTCTGAATTCAATCAGAGATGCGTTGCTACGTTTGAGGACTAAAATAGTCACCTCATTTTATTAAATCAAGCCGGTAAACACGTCCAAAATCTGCTAGAAGAAGTTACTGTTACATACCTGGTCGAACCATACGTTAAACTACGTTGCAAAACTGGAGATCTGAAGTTGATAGTAGATAAAAGCACCTCTTACCATTAGATCAGCACACGTAGCCTTAATACAGCATCGTTTAGGCTTAGTATTTACTGTTGTAAATAAGTGGGGCGGTGGTGCCACCGGAGACGAACCTTAAAGGATTCTACTACTTTCAATATAATTCGAGTATATACTCGTAATTTCAAAGTAAAGTAATTTAATAGTAATTTCTACAACTAGCTATACATAGCAGAACGTAAGCTTAGTCAAGTATTTATGACCGAATATTAAACAAAGGCTGGAAAATAAAATAAAAAACAGGCGATGAATAACAGAAAAAAATGTTTATGAAATTACGCCTACAGCTTTTGTTACAAACTAGGGATTACATAAAATGAACGCTTTTATAAGTAACGTATGAGGCAAATGGAAAATAAAACGATAGCACAATAGACGACCGTGGCTTAAGCAACAAATACACAAAAGAACCCTGCCCTTTGATACTCCAAAATAATAACAGTGAGGCTTCAGTCTGAAAATTCCAACTTACGATGTAAACGAATTGTTCAAACGGAAAATATATGAATATAATTCTGTATAATTATAAATGTCTACTTTCATTAAATGTTGCTTTAATTTTAACAGTCTAATATAAAAACAATAAAACAGTAACAAATATTTTAAAATTCGTAAAAGTCATGCAAATAAAAAAATCGTATAGTCTAACAATGCAAAAAATACATAATATATATAAAAATGTATAATATATGACTTAGGTAGGTATAATTGATAGGTAATAATTGATAGGCCAAGGTACGTGAAATATTTCAAAAGATTCCCCCAAAAGAATTTGAAAATATTTTTACTTAAAAACTTTAAATTGCTTTTGATTTTAATTGGAACACTTTTTCCATCATCTTTAGCATATTGAAAAAAAAGTTTACAAAATTCGCCTTGCTATGTTGTCCTGACAAACGTTTCCTCGAAGATGTATTTATAACAGTATACACGTCTTCAAGTGCAAAGCCTTTGATATACCGACCGCCGATGTCACTACACTCACACTACACTCCCCTTAGGCGGGATGGACAAATATTTACACGGAGGTACTGAAAAATTTCGAGACCACTCCAGAAGTGTGGATTCCCTCCGCAAATATCTGTCTCCATTAATAAAGCTCTTCAGATACGAGTATGTTGCCTCGATTGTACAAATACGTTTAAATGAAATTGGAAGAAGTCCAGTTAGAAGTTTTCGTTTCTAAGCTCTATTTGGAGAGTTAATTTATTTGAAAATTCTTTTTGCATTCAGCTAGGAGTTAGTATAAATCTCCGCCATAGTTAGTTGGTTTAAGGTCAAAGAAATCAAATAACAATAAAAATGATGTAATCTGCTGTGCCATGGTATCATGAGCGGTAATGATAATGTACTAATACGTCTCATATGAGACGTTCCCGCCTAGGGTACCTCCCTAGTACTACTATACTAGAGCGTCAGTGAGCATTCATGAACGGCGACCATCACTGTCTGTTGCTTATTGTCGCCTTCTGTCGTCAGATACCGTTGTCAGAATGGGTACTGTCGTCGACATGTATCGTCGTTCGTGTTGTAGCTTCTCAGTTTGCACGGGCTGCAATGCGTCGATGTTCAATCTTACAAAGATACTTACTGATTACTGTCCTGTTTTGAGTCAGTTCTAAAATTTTATTAACGGCCGTATCTATTATATCAACTCCATCCATAAAAAAAAAATTGTAATGTGAAATAAGTTGCAACGTTTAAACGTCCAACACATTTTACACATTTGACGACCCATCTGGTGGAGCAGTCACCATACCGGTCTGATTCGCAGTGGGTTCCGGGTTCGATCCCCGACCAGACAGACATCTGAATGATGAGTTTAGATTTCCGTTCTGGGTCTGGGTGTTTGTGTATTCGTCTTTGTGTGTCCATGGCACCCACGACACAGGAGAAAATCCTACTGTGGGGCTATGAGTGTAGAAAGCGTTTATGTTTATATATTATTTATGTTAATTGTGTAAAATATTTTTGGAAAATTGATCTATGCGTGACCAGTGAATAAGAGAACGTGGGTCCCACATACCATGAAATGATGTATTCTAATGGTGACATGGATAAGAAATAGTATTATGTGTTTTACAACTAGACTAGACAATACTATTAATAGGAAATGAATTATCCACAACTCTGGCCTTGTGCGGTTAGGCAGCCAACATTTTTTTTAGAAACATTGATAGAACTCTCAGAGACCGAGAGCCAAAGACTAAATAAAGAGACAAATTAAGTGGAAATAAAAAGCCGAAAGCTCGATCAGTCAGCCGATGGCAGAGGACGATAGCGCACGCCTTGTATTCGTGGCGACGATGGGCAATAGATAAAGAGATTTGAACAATCCATCCTCAGATTCGATGATCATTTGCTTCGGCGATTTTAACAGGCTTTATAAGTATTTGATGTAATGGATTTTTATTGAATTGTACGATTTATGCAAGTAAGTAAGATTGAAGTCCTTGCCAATACTTAATTTTCTACGCACACGAGCTTTTGAGAATAATGAACTAAGGAATATTTCAAAACACTTAACAATTGATTACAATTAACTGATACATACTTATGTTTCTGAAAACAAAGAAATTAGAGTAGGTACATTAAAAAATATTTAATAAGATATTGATCTGTAATACGTATTAAGTATCCATACACCACAATTTTAGATTTGACCGACCAAATTAATATAAAAACCCATAGCAACAGAAACATAAGAAAGCAATTTACAAACAACAGGCGACAACAGTCCTGTGCGACAAATTGTCGACCACTAACGAGGCGGGTCTTATCTAGATACGATCGACCAATTGTATATAAATTTATGTTCCCGAAGATAACTCGCATACGATACCCGCATCCAGCCAAACTTGTGATCGACTACCAATATCACTACCAGAGTCAATATCACCAATATCTGCGTTGTCCATTGCTTCAGTCTTATAAACACTATCTACTGTTGCATCTCCATACTCTTCAACGGATGTGACGCAGTCCAATTCAACGCCACTTCTATCAATAGCATCGAGTTAAGTAATGCGGTTCCCGAATCGATTGTTATCACTTGATTGTTTGATGCCAACTGGTATGGCATGCTGAATAGATACAGAGAATACAATAGAATTAAGTTGTGTTGTGTTAAATCAAACTCAGTCGCTTCATGGAATGCGTAATGGTGTTTTCCGATGACTCTCATTGAGTGTACGGGGATACGGGTTCCTTGGTATTGTAATCAAAACATTGGATGTAATGCCGTTTGAATTTATCAACGTGGGTGGCGATGATTGTTTGGGTTTTAATGAGGATTGAAGAGTGACTAGAATTTATTTGGCAAAAATACCGATAAGATACTGTTAACTCTTAGTCATTCAACAGAATCGTATTTCATATATCACTATATAAGTAGATATATCCCTAGAGAAACGGGTGTAAATGGAGTGTCCATTTATATTTTCTTATATTTATGGTTAGAGAAAGTTTGAGCCTCATGTTGTTTCCAAACATCCGACATTTATATTAAGTATCTTTTTAAGTGCTTTATAGTTTAACAGTAGCAATTTATTTGAGTACTTTTGAGTTCATCCCTTCAAATGAACTACCTCTCTTCTATTGAATTTCGTAGGAGGCATATAAAAATAAAATCATGAAGATGAGCAGTGTCTTCGTATGTAACCTACCTACCACCTACTACGGTCACCAAAGCTAAGCGGTCTAAGCTTCCTATTGGGGAAGACCAATGTTTAACAGTGGACTTCAAAATGATGATGGGATTCTTAAATATCAATATAATACATTCAAACAATTCTAGCAGGTATGTGTAGGCTCGCGTTCAAAAAATATGTGCTCAAAATTCATTCACTCATAATTTGTCATTTCCAACTTATATAATAACCATTCGGAATACACATGATTTACAAGTGTATATCGCTCACAGATCGAGGACACAAATAAGCATTTTTAATACAATACTATTTTACAAATATTCGCTTATGAAAGATATAATTTTTAACAAATATATTTTATTATTTAAGTAGATACCGGTCAGGTTAACAGTAAGCATCATTCGTATGTTTAATTATCAGAGGTGAAATAGTCAATAATATCTGAGTTGATATATCGAATTAAAACTGTTTTTTTAAACTGATAGGCATCATACAGCTTCATCCAGTGAGCCTCGAAGCATAGTTGGTCTTTATGAAGTAGTAATATGAAAGATGAGCAACATGAATGTTATTTAGATAATTTATCACTTGAAGAAATTTAATAAAAAAGAAAGATTCTAATTTTTGTAAAAGAATAGGTCAGGTAAAAATGCTCTATATTTACTGAAATTTTGGGTGTAGGTATGCACCCTATATGTATTTATTTATGTGGATGTTAATTATAATTTTACTTAAAGTAAACTGACTTTCAGAAAGTAATTCTATGTAATCCTACTTTGAAAATAAATTATTCTTCTTTGCCTACGCACCTTGCATCTACCCAATTGGAAATATTACTGTGCGAATTTAAGTGTAAAAAGTGTTGTCTTTGATAAAATACTTTCACAATACTTGTGTACAGCGTTACATCAAAAGCTTGGAGTTCTATCAAGTCTATATTTACAATATGAATGTTGTATGCAATGTGAGATACAGATGCGTAGAAGAATCTTCGGCAGGGTCACTATATCAGGCGAGGAGTTGGAGACTGGGTACCCAAAATGGTACTGCCACGTATTTCATAATTTATACTAGGTGGAAATGGCTCACAATGTGATGACCCCCCTGGTATCTATCAAAAGTCGAGTAGGTATTGGCATTCCAACTACCTTCCGCAGCACCTATGCCGTCCTGTATTTATGTGACAGCCGCAGTTGGCATGCAACGCTGGGGGCGGCGCGATGCTCGCACTTTATTTATGCAATAACCGGAAACAACTGACATATTGTTGGTATTTGTTGTCCCGTTTTTAAAAATGATATTAAAATGCTCACATCGAATTAAAACTGTTTCATTACATTCGTTTATCGATACTATTTATCTTTTGTAAATAAGGGTGCCTTTCCACTAAAATTGTGCGAGGTAGTTAAGTGGTGCGCGAAGTCAAAGTAAACCTTAGAGAATAAAATGTGCTATTAATATACCTACACCGGTCACGATCCTTCCACCCGCATCCATAACTCCAATTCTTAGCTCGCAACTCTCTATATAATAAGATAGTATTTATTATGTTATGATATTCTAAATTCTGCTGTACGTAAATACATAAATTTAAAATGGAGATATCTATAAAGGTGAGCTAAGCTAAGAAATGAACGGAGTTACGAGGCGTTCGAACTTTGTTCTTAGGGGTTCGCATTTGTGGGTGACCGTCTTCAATCTTTTCTGGGGTTGTTTACAAATATCCACGGGTGTTAGTGGCCACTTACCATCAATTTGAAGCTAGTGACCAAACCAAATAAGTTCTATTAAAAAGGATAATAAACTACATATGTAGAAGCAACTAATATTAAATTTTCCATTACATCGTTAGGAATTATTGCATAATTTGTCATTTTATTGTTAATTTCATATTTTGAAATATATACTTCTTAAAGTTCTTTTAAAGCTTAAAGAATTTCTACCAAAGTAAGAAAGCAAAAGGACAACAAAGGGCAGAGAATAGTGGAAATATTTAATTTTATTTTTAACATCACAAAGCTGAGTCCGGAGTCTTGTTTATCTGTTTCCTTTCCACATCTCACATGATACTATCATCAATTCCGTAGCCAATCCGCATCCGAGATAAATCTTTCAGAAAATTGTAGTGGCTTCCTGGCAGCGGAATCAACCAAGCGATTAGACGGATTTCCACCCGATCGGATCCGGCTTTCCTAGCGTATGTATAAATAATTTAATTTAAGACACTATCAGCCCGGATCATAGACGGTTCTTAAACACCGCAGTCCTGGGATCCTCCGGTGATGAGATCAATTTGTATTGCCTTCCTCTAAACCCCCAAACAGCTCACAATCAAACAAATTACGGCCTTAAGTGCACCGCTTAGGGCGAAATTTCGGCCGTAAAACTCCTGCTAGCGGTCTAAAGTCACAATAAAGCAGGAGATGGGGATTGAAAGCGACCGGCTCAACAAGACCCGAACACGCTCACTTCGTTACCTTTACGTGACCTGACGTTGTTGGACATGAGACAGGGTGGGAAGGTCATTTAAAGTTGGTTCTCTATAGTTAAGCTGTAATTGTGTGTAATTTGTGCGCATGAGATGCGGCGTGCCAAAGCTTCGTTAGGACCGGGCGGTATGCAGTGTATTGCTGGACTTATGTGTCCATTTCGGACCGAATTGGGCTTTCTCCACAATTGAAAGACATGGCTTTTAGGGCCTATTGATGTTGCCGAGACAAGGTTCGAAACTTAGTAAGCTCACGTTAATTGCGATGTTTGTTTGTATTGGACACTAAACTGCGAATAGCGCCATTATTTCGAATTCCAAGACATTAGGTTTCCATTGAGTCTGTACTTGGCAGAATTTTATATTCCAGACAACAGTGTAGAATAAGCAACGCTAGATTATAAACATACATTTTATCTTGACTTTTAAAGCCTTTTGCAGTTGTAAGTACTGTCATTATTTTTATTTATTTTTGTTTACATTTTAAGGATTTTCGTTTATAATTCGGTCTTGAAAGTTGAGTTCTCCTAATAAATACAATTACCGTGCTTCAGCGGGCGTTTCGAGTACAAACTGATTATTGGAAAGTTTTCCCAAAACTATAAGTTCATAATTAAATTAATCTTTACAACAAAACTCAGAACAACTCAGTCCCGCTGCTTTGTTCTGTCCTTTGACAAAGTTCTATTAGCGCGCGACTTCATCTTTTTGCTGTGACTTTTGCAAATTAAGCTCATTAGAGTGAGCGCGCGCTCTTATCAACTTCGTCTGCGTTCTTCAACAACTTATTTCCTAGATGGGCCCACAGGACTGTCCAAGCCCATAATAAGCTGTACCTTGGAAAATTTTAAGTCGAGAATAGCTTGAGAGGAACTAGCGGTATCCTGCGTCTCCTAAGCTAAACGATTTGGGAATTACACTGAGATTCTGCGAGTTCAGACTTTGTGAAAAACGATTTTTGGGACCATTGAGGCTTCCGGACTTCAAACAACGGGCATTAACTTTGGAATGTTTTTATTTTTCGCACATAGAAATTATGCACACTCGTAGACGAAAATTATTTTCAGTCCGAAGTGCCAACTCTAATATTATACGTTTCTTCATCAATTAGGCATTGTGAATTATCTAATTATTTAAGTGTCAAAGTGTCGCGTATCTTGCCTTGTTCCTTGTTGTTGTTGTTGTATGCTTCCTATTTATACAAATGTAAGGCAAGACACTGGACTTAACTATTATTCTTCACGTTAAAAACAAGATGGTTAAAAAAATAATAAAAATATAAATATTATCGGATCTTCTCAGTTGAGGTCGTGTTCTGGTCCGTTGGTAGTATAAGAAAAAAATTGTAACTAACGATTTGTAAGTACCCACGTAGGCCTATACATTTAATTTTATTTCACGAGTTCAAAGGGATATCTTTCAGAATTATTTGAAGGATAGAAAAAAACGTATCTTGATAAATAAAATCGCTTCAGGAGCAACTCACGTAAATATTAATGTTTTTCATAAACTTGACAGAAATACGAAAAACCTCCTTTTATCTGTCTGTAATTCATCACACCTTTTCAAATTCAAGAATGAATGGTACCCAAATTGAAAATGATAATTTTCGCAGCAAAAAAACCGAATTAATTCTCCCAGACTTTTGACACGAGAAAAAAGATGAGATTTTCCGCAACACCTCCGCAACATAATAATTCATTACGTGACCAGAAGCAACATTTCATTCCTTTCATTGGGAACGGCAAAATTTTAAGTGGAATTCGCACGAACAAATCACTCGCCCCCGAGACGGGAATGAGACCTTATAAAAGAAAGGCGGCCGATAAAAAGCAAATGTTTTAGGGTTTCGAGAGATCGCATAGAATTCCTATCGAACCTCTTTTTGATCCACAAAAATAAATAATAAGGAAACAGGATCGTATAATTAAATTTAAATTAACTTATTCTTATCAAGTAAGTTTTTGAAGACGGTAGAATTCTTTAGATTATACATCCAGAGGCATCACTCTTATTTCTGCCTAATAAAATTGTTTCGAATAAGTCTTTCGCTCCGAAAGATGTGGTAAGAGAGACATACTTATCTGACGCGTTTTACTTTAGAACTCAGGGCTAGAAACACTTTATAAAGTAGTTATTAATCCATTGTTTTTTTTTTTCACTTTCACTCATTACACTAAAGTAAGATAGGATAATAAATAGAATTGTGTAAGAATGGTCGCATGAAACGGTACATATCTAATTCTGTCCATATGCAGTCATGAATGCTTGTGATGTACCTCATAAAGTTGACTTAGTTCAGTTCAACTTTAGTGAATTATAAATATTGTATGCTACAGTATGCTTCCATTCAATTATAAATATTGTATGTTGCAGTACACTTCAACACGTAAAACTGTACAGAACACTCAAAGCGCACCGTTTCTAGCTTGCCGCTATTTGTACCTTCCACAAGATTATAAAACTTGTTTACGAGTTTTCGCGAGGTGTAAAGGCGTTTTACACGAAATATGAATATATCGGATTTTTTCAAAGCTGTCTTCTGTTTGTTACGCCATTGAGGAAAACGACGTACTTATGTTTTTATTTTCTTTCCTTTCGAAATCAATGTGGTTGATTGAGTGACGTGTGCGGGATTTTTATGTTCTTTTACATTTTGTTCGACATCTATTGAAATTTGGCACGTGTACTAATGTCTGTTTTTATTGAGTTCTTAATAACTTGGGACTTATGTGGCGTTTATAAAGTATTGTATAGAGAAGTTATGAATGAAAGTAGTTAATGTTTATGATTAAAGGCTAATATTGTCACGAAATTGACATGTTAGCGTTGATTTTTTTGGCTTCACTTATAAAATTTGGTGGCCCCGGGTAAGTGTTATATAGGTTTTTTTTTTTTTTTAATATCGGATTAAATTCCAAAACATGTAGCTGAGAACATTTTGCATGAGCTTTTCCATGTGTTTGTCAACATGTCTAACTTGAAAAGCATAAGGTTTTTTTTAAGCTAACACATTTTTTTTTTGCAATATGTCAGTTTTGTTACTTATTGTCAGTTCTAATTTTTTTTTAATATAGGTATGAGTTATCTGTATATTTAAAAAAAATCGGCCTATGGCGAGTCAGACTTACGCACGAAGGATTCCGTACCATTATCTAGTGGTAAAAACGGCATAAACACCATGTTAGTTCTATGGGAATCTCACATTTTCGTTTTTGTTATAGCGGCAACAGATCTATACAAATACAACATCTGTGAAAATTTCAACTGTCTAGCTACCACGGTTCATGAGATAGTGCCTGGAGACATAGAGATGGACAGACGGCTAAACGGACAGACGAAAATCGCAGCCTTAGTAATGGAGTTTCGTTTTTACCTTTTAGGTTACGGAGTCCTAAAAAAGTGTCTGTACCCATGAAACTTTTATTTTGATTACCTTTGCGTATGGATGTAAGCCGTGCTACCAAATGCATTGTAATTACAGTAGATCTACTGTAATTTCAACATAAAAATAAAATTTTACTGAATACTGTAATAAACTGTTACAGTATACAGTAAAATTTTATTTTAAAATTTGATGGAGGATAGATTTTTATGGTCGTCAAATTGCACAGAAAATTGTCATTTACTGTATTTTTTTCAGAAAATACTGTATTTTTATTTATTTTTAGTATGACACACTGTAATTTTATAATCACGATCTGGAAGCACTGGATACAAGTTACAAAATGCACTGACGGAATCATTACAATAACGTTAATTTCATAAATTTTAACGAATTTCATAACTATTAGGGCTTGTTGCGACATGAAAAGGTGAAGAGTTATACCCAATGCATAAACTACAAATGTGTTAACTATTAAGTATAAGTAATAAATATAAATATAAACAAGTAATAAGCCAGCAATCTCTTTAAGCATCGCATGCAAACTACAAATAATAAAATTTAATGTCCAATTGAAACATAATTGTAAAAAAAAGCCAAGTTCTGTACATGTAAACAATTAATTTCTTCTTAGACTTTGTCATTAAATTAAATTGAGGATTGCATAGCAAGTCC
>MOOZ01000067.1:907463-924820 GCA_002930495.1 Cecropterus lyciades | reverse complement strand
ATATACATGTCATCTTATGACTGTTTAACATCAGGCAGCGTTGGGGCATTCTCGGTTGGTTTTTGCGTTAAATTTTATGTATGTACGTAAGTATGTATGAATATCCTTTATTACGGTCTATGCTTATTCTCTACTACACAAAAAGTGTTCACGAAATTTCCAATCACCCTAACTCCCGAGTAGGCGGAGTCGAACGATGTATTCCCGTTCCCGAGGGCTTGCCTATCGACTCAGCTCATCCAGCCTGATATATGATATAGTAAATGGGATTTTACGACATTTTGTACGAAATATACCCTCGGGGACACCACGGTTATCACTAAATAATTTAATCATATCCCTCACTCTCCGACAGATCTCAATTCTTTGGTTCAAGGGACACTTAATCTTCACACACTTTGACAAGGATCTCTTTTAGATGTTTTCTTTTATGTACAGTTAAAATCTTAATCATAATATATACTTTTATATTTCGACATTTATCATCGATTAATTATTGTTCTGTACTATATTTTACCATCGTTTATAAGATTCATGACATTATATCGAATTCACAAATAGGTATTCCGTTTTTCGAATTTTGTACAAACACAATAAGATTTAAGATATAAAGAAATCGGGTGAAAAGAAGATGAGCTTCTAAGCTTCTATACGTGGAAAGTTTAATGAGCGAAGTGAAGACAACACACGAGGAACCGGGAACAACTTCGGAGCTAAACAAGAGGAGTTATTTCATTAGAGTCCATTGTTCCTGTTGGGTTTATCGTGCTCCCTAACAAGTTCCTAAGATAATCTTGTTTTCTTTCCAGTTTCTGTTCCATCGATAGAAGAGTATAAATGAACTTTAGGAACACTAAAGAGATAAAGTAATGAATATCGACAAAAAATAAGGCTCGGCTAATGTTTCCCAATAGGTGTTAAATCTGTTCACTGAGTATTATGTCCTATATATGAGTGTCATGTTTTCTTATTATGTGTGTCTCATACTTCATTATTGTTAAGACAGCGTTAAGACAGCAATTACGTATAATATGTATTGAACCTTTTTTAGTTATAGGATGACTTGGATTGTTCTTAGATATATGTAGTTGGCCTGCTCAGTAGTGGTAGTCATCTTACCGTAATCCGGATTTTTGAATTTTTTTCATCTTTTATTTTCTTACAGAAGAACATATTATCCTAAATTCATTAAGCAATTTATGTTATATATATTAATGTGGTTAAAAAATTAAATACCATTTATTACAAATATTAGTTAATATATTCCATGTCGGAAATAATCTTGTGTTCAGGCAAACAGAAGAAATTTCAAAAACTCGAAACAACTTTCAGCTTCTACAAGTTTCTGAGTTTAAATTTTACTTTCCAGATTCCAACTGAACCATGTCTGAACTTCTGTAATAAGCTGTTATTTATGTAGTTAACTGGCTTCATTCAAGGCAGGTAAATAATAGCGCTTAGAGTTTTCTCCGCTTGGAGTTTCAATTTCAAGAAAAAATATTGTTATTGACAATTTGTAAGTAAAAAAGTAGAAAAATAAAGATATTTCCTTTCATTTCATTTCAATTTCTGAATACAATGTGTATGTAGTTTGATGTGTTCTAGTTTCGTATCCATACAGGTTTTTGATTTACGTTTATCATCATTACCAATTTAGTATTGTGCTTTTTCGTCCACTTTTGCTGAAAATACATAACTTTGTTTTTTTTTTTTCTATTAATCTGATTTGTTCTTGAATTTAAAAGAGAAATAGATTTCAACAAGACGTATTTTATCCATAACATTCGGTTTATAAACAATTCGCTTAAACATACGTTGTTAATTCTGAGAACTACAAAGAGAATAGATCATCATAATACATATATAGTGGTTTTATACGCAACTTTGTTACAATATTCATGGGCGCTAGAGATCATTGATATCCTAAGGTCTGTATGTTTATTACTTGTATATTAATACAAACAGAACTTTTGAGAACACAGTTAAAATGTCTAGCGTTTTCAACGAAAACAATGTAGATAGAAGCTGAAAGTCAACACATAATTCAAACTCGAAGATGTTTTTTCCTAGCCTAAATTACTTGCGCAAAGAGCGCGCTAAGAGTTTTCGCTTAAGCCAAATTGCACGGCCTACGACACGACTCCATTTGCAAATTAGACATTCAGCTGTTTCTTCAAAAATAAAGCTTTTAACCCAAACTCACCCTTATTATTTCACCCTAAGATTCACTAGAAGAAGGAGGGAAGAGGAAAACGTTTGCCCACGGACAAACGATGCTAATGCAGTTATATAGGTTTCGCGCTTAATTTTGTAAAGTAACGGAAGAAAATGTCTTAAATTTGTAACCTTATGTTGATTAACTTTCAATTTGCTTTGAAACTCTCTCTGGAATTGCTTACTTTCACGATAATTTGCCTTGTTAGGAACAATTGTGTACATTACTTATCTGTGTACGTGATCCAAAAGAATTTAAATTTGTTATTATTGAGCGTGTACTGTTCTTAGTTAAACAATATTAACTTACTTAATTGACTTTATAAATGTCCCTACTAGTTTTAACTTATTACGTCCACCAGGAAACCCTTCAAGAAGAATGATAACTTCGAAAATTGTCAAGTTATACCAAAAATATTAACATTGAAGCTTTAAATATTAAATAGCTATAATAACATTATTAAAACAACTTAAGCTTATGTAGTTTTCAACGATAACAAAACGATCTTATCAAACACTTGCAGCTCCTAAGTTTATTCAAATCAGTATTATAGTCCGTAATAATATACTTTCAAATGAATTTCTCAAAGCGCACTGATCTCTGACCCCGGGGACGCCAATCAATCAACTGGATCCTGCTAAATACCGCATTCTAATCTGAACAAAGCTAGAAGTTGACAAAAGAGAACTTTCTGGTTCTTGCACTAGAGTCTAAACTAGGATAGAGTGAGGCGGTGCATGTAGTTTTCACAATGACGTGATTAATGAATCAGATCGCTTGGTACACGGCTAAGTGTCTAATCGGTACATTGATGTATTAGAAGATTATGATGCTGGTGCGGAACGAACAAAGGAGATAAAAAGGTTCTAATAAGGTCTTCACTTGTGGATGTAAGCGGTGTTAGAGTTAATTGAACCTATTACCTCATTTAATTTTGATAAAATAAAAACTATTTGAGGTGGTTTAAACTGATATTTTAATGGGTATATGGCTAATGTTCCAATGATTAGGTATGACTGAAGCATTGCACTAAAATTAATAGTTAGAATCTTTTTGCTCTTTTTAAAATAATTCTATGCACCGACCACTGTCTAGTCTGTAGTTATATTTGACTATTGTCAAACTAAGGAACTTTGATATCGATAGATGATAATAATAATTGAACAATACCGAGATAGTTACTAGTTACTTGTCTATTACTTCCTCAAGCCAAATCTTGGTCTTCAATATTATGACTTCGACTGCGACACTTCAAGTACAAGTTATCATTCTTGACTATTGTGTCAGACCGAATTTGTTCAAAATAAAAATATTGCCTGCAAAATTCTCCGCGAAAAACAAAATTTTAAAACTTCTATTTACTTAAACCACTGAACAAAGAAGTTGTTCTTTCTATTTTTCCGTGAGAGCTGAACTTGTTTGTTTAAGCTCAGAATCCGTAGCTTTACGATAAACCGAGTGGATGCAACGATTTTAATCTTTGAAGAGGATAAATTTATCAAGAGGGTGGAAACGGTGAGCTGTGAGCAACCAACGTGAAAACCAAGATACAGCTAAAATTCAATTATATTAATACAAGAACTACTAACATTTTTTGAGTTTCAATCAAAAATTAACTAATTAAAATTATAAAGACTATTAGAATTATAATTATAAAGACGTATTTTTAGAGTAATCCGTTTTCGTAACTGTAGTTGTTTCACAAGTTTTTTAGAGTTCATGTTATAATATAACAAGGCATCTTAAGAAATAATTTATATAAATTAAAGTAGTTTCCACAATAGAAATGACGAATGTATACTTTTTTTCATTTTTATGGTCTATCATAAAAACGGAAACAACATATAAAAACATATAACTTGTTATGATTAAAGTAAACTTCATTATTGTAGGTAAAAAATATTTTGAATCTCGAATGAATAGTAATAATAATCCACGTATCACAAACGAACCTACTACATATGATAATAAATTGAAATTAATTTAAATGACCGAAATTATAGCAAGTAAAACAGAACCTAATGATCATTATTTCAATTAACGCTTCGAACAATATCTTGCGCAAAACTCCTAAGATCCCTGAGCACAAAGCCAAATATTTATTTAGCCAATGCAAAGGCCAGGAGGCTGCAGACGAAGGGGCAATAAATTCCAAAGACAAGATTAAACTTGTCAGGGAACCCCATTTACTTAACGCAAATTTATGCAAATTCCACGCCTCTCGTTAATGCCTCGGCAAATCGTCCTGTTTTTGTTTCTCCAATAGTTTCGTGAAGAATCGCTCGCCGATTGTGTTCAGTGCTTACTAACCATTTGCTTCGCAAATTGTGTCATTTGTTTCCTTAAGGTCTCTTTCAGGAGTCTCCAGTCTTGCTGGCGTTCTTTGTGACTAGAGTTTCTATTATTTACTTTGCATTGATGATTTAAGCAATCTTAAGTAAGTTTGTTTCTTTATTTTATTTTTTAACGATATATAATGTACATACGATCTAATTGCCACATGCGAAGAGATTACGAATAATAATAATAATAATATAAAAAATAATATCAAAAAATTTATACATAAAAAAACCTTCAAAACAATTTTGATATATTAAATTAACTGTCTGGTATAGTTATAAATATATGTACATAGTTATTAATGATGTTTTCTGTATAAATATTAATGCAACTAAATAATTTCCTACTGAACACACAAATTACATGCAAATTATAATTACATTAAATAAATGTATGTAAAGGTTAATTCTTATCGAACATTTATCAAAATTCGCAAGCGCTTCAAAAGCTTACTAAAGCTTCCTGGGATCATCTTAATAAGCTCGCGGACTAGTACAGTGTTTAACCTTTAAACCTTTAGCGAGGGTGCAATCCGATAACTTAAAAGTTATTAAACCGACGGATGAAAAGTTCTTAGCTGTTAACTTCACTTCATAATGGCTTTATTATGGAAGTCGTGGTATGAACTTTGTAGTTAGACTGCTACGCATTACTGCCATACTTATTATGCCTTACAATAACAGTGTAAAGCTTGCGTCGTGCAGTTTAAAAAGTAACCTTAGAATAAACCTCGATCAGAGGTTCTCAAATTTATCCTTCGCTACCGTCCACGTTAATAATGAATTATATTTTGCCGCCTCTATAATTTTTAAACAGGGTGTTTGAAGTCAGTAGCAGGGGCTTAAAAAGGCTTAATTTCTGCCTAGGTCTAAAAGATTTAATATAGCTTGACAAAAAAAAATGAAAAAGCATACCTTGGATCCCTAAACGATTTGAATGCCCTTTGCACTGGTCTTCACTTTTTCATCTACTTTGAGCAACACTTGTCTAGGCGTATTAGTGTGAGGCGATTCAATTCAGCTTTTAGAAGCAGAAACGTACACATCTATGATCAACATTAGGTAAGTCTTTGGTTCTACAAAAAGGTTGAATATTAAAGCTAATACTAAAGAAACCGGCCAAGTGCGAGTCGGACACGAAGGGTTCTGTACCAAATCAATCATTTATAAAATACGGCAAAAAATCACGTTTTTTGTATAGGAGGGATTAAATATTTATTTTATTCTGTTTGGATAACAGAAATACATCACCTATGAAAATTTCTAATGTCTTGCTATCACGGTTCAAGGGACACAGTCTGGTGACAGACAGACAGACGGACAGCGGAGTGTTAGTAGGGTCCAAAGGGTAAAAACGGGACCCTATTACTAATTAATAATAATTGAAAATAGGGTTGTAGTCTTGTTTAATTCACCCATGTATTATGTTCAGTGTTACATAAATAATTTCAAGCAAAAAATCAGCGCCATACTTATCAGGCGCTTATCTTACGTCTACGGACGCTTTAAAGCTCAGTTAAGCTGTTGGGAACTTCCCGGATCATCTTTAAACAAGCTTACAGCCTTTAACCTTCGCCCGGGTTCAGCCAAAGTTTAAACTGAAAATAAACTTCCAGTAGCGACTTTCTAAGTTGATGGATATAAATATTAGGAATATAGTAATTTTTGGTGAAACTATATACTGCCAGCATGTGATTATGAGTTTTTGAAAAGTAAATTAAGTAGATATAAGTACTTAATATTACAATTTGTGTAGGGAACATCGTATGTATTATATTTAATACCTTCTGGATTTGGAGTGAAAAAGATCTTAATCGATGTATTCTTTGGAATTTATACGGTAAACTGATGCATCTAGCTATGTGTACGAGGCGTTCCAACTTAGTCAAATGCTTTAATTGATTTCGTGGAAGAATAGACTAACGATAACGAATCGCACACAATGCATTATTCGGCTCTCAGAACTAATCTACAAGACAAGCCTCCCTTGACAAAACGAGGTGTCACTATATTTTCGAAATGAACCATCTTACAGTTCAAAATCAATTAAAAGTATTTTGGATTAATGACAATGTTACCGTAACATAAGCCACTTAGATCCACAAACTTCCATAGGAAAGTATTAGCTGCACACACGGTCCAAAATTAATAAATACTGACAAATTATGTCTAATATTACTAACATTGTCTAAAATAAACGTACAAAACAGTGTGCCAATAAATTATAACAATCCAAGAGTTCAATTCCAAATCCCATTTGAAAGGTAAGTTCAGGTCATACATAACAGGAGTAGATAAAATCTCGCATACGCAAATATATGAGAGCCATTATCAATTCAAATCGTTCTGTTCTCACCTTGTTCTAACCGGAATATTCCGGAATGGATTTACGGTAACACCACATGCGCGACTCGGGTTGCTATCGAGTAATGCATCGAATTTGAAATGGACCCGACGTTAGACAAGCGCGGTAGATTGATAAGCGAGAACGTTGTCGAAAAATCGTATTGCTGTAAAGATGTTACGCCTAAAGTTACTGTATTTGATACACGTGGCTTAAGGTCGTTTAAGACAGTTACGTGTATCCGATAACCTATAAAAGTCATATAGGAAGGATATAGGAAGGATATAAGATATAGGAAGGAGTAATTAATTGTAAACTAAATGTAATAATCCTCCGTCGAATCGAGTCTGAACCACGCTATCAATATCTCTGATTTGACATATTAAATTCCGATTTACTCGGTACTTTCTACGGTACTTGTTGGTTAGTCAATGACTTTATGATTATTATCACCACACAATTGAACTATCGTCGAATTAAAGAATAGGCTTGCATTTAATAAATACCTTACCTGGAAGTAAGCACGGAGCACTCGTGACTAAGGTAACCTTTACTTTTCAATCTTTTAAAAGCTTCTAGCCTATCTCTCTATATTTGTTAAATATATCGACTTGTTACAAATTTTATATCTATCGTGAATATTCGATAGTTGGTCGATTACATGCTAGCCCCGCTATTATTCGTGGTATCGTAAGTTGATATTCTGCGCGTGCTAACACTTTCTGTCTATTGCCTGCTCGGGTGGCCATTACCACCATTTAATTTATATCCGTTATCAAGCAACCTTGCCGTGTTACGTTACGATTTGTGGTACCGCGGTCTTATAAAAATATGATTTTTTAAAAGTATAATAGCGACACGAGGCGCATTAATTATGCTATTAAACTTTTGAACTTTAAAGGTGGTAGAACCCTTAGTCGTTCAACTTCGAAGTCATCACCGGCACACCTATTTTTGCTTAATAACAGCAGTGGTAAGCACTGTTGTGTTCCGGATTGCAGACTGTGGTAAGGGTGACGACTTTCCAACTAAGTCATCAGGGGTAGGAACTTTACTCCTGAGGACTAAGTCCACTTACTTCGCTATTACTTTTCATTATAAAAAAATGATTAAGTGTTCATTAGGTCAATATAATGCAGTAGCTATGCAATGCATTAATAAGTTGCTAGGTGGCACTCTCGATATTTGTTAAAACGTTGTTATAAATCACAATGAACGTGGAAACTCAATTAAATATGAAAATAACACAAAGACTCTGGTAGCATTGGCACCGAGGGTTTTAAACCTAGCAATAGTCCGAACAATATCTATGAGAGGTGTTGCAACGATTTACGAATGTATCTATATGGAAATTAAGTGGCAAACCAATACCGTGGTAAGTAAACAGCCATTATTTAGCATGAATAAATATAATAATATGCCATTTTCGCGTATTCCAGAGCCTAACGAGCAACTTTATTAGATTTCCTGAACAATTTGGGTTACGTACACAGTTGTACTGAGACCCATTTCCAGCGATTTTACTGGTTTGCTGCCACATTGACTTAATTTGTCTTTAACATCAGTAACAACTGGATTTCAGACAAGTGTAAGCCTTTCCCTGTATATTTAGAAACGAAGAGGAAATATAATTTCAATTGCTAGCTCATAATGATCAGATATATATGGTATGGACTTCGATTTTTTGTACATGGTATAATTATTCAAACATCTTTAATATAATATTTTGATTTTAATGACTTATACAAATAGAATTCGATATTTTTTTTTGAAAATAACATCAACGTATTCTTTTTAACGTATCTATAAAATTATGAAAAATAACCAGTGATGACGTAGTGTAAAATTTGCTTCAATATTTCATTGTCTTAAATACAAAAAAATATAGATAATAGTCTATTCTTCTAATAAGATAATACAATTGACTGAACATATTAAATCGTTATCCCACATTCGTTTGCGGAAATCTATTGAGTATTGTGAGATTGAGTTAAGATAAAACTACTTCGCAGCAATCCGCGACCAACATGACATATGCACCGCTCTCCTACATAATACATAACAAAACAACTATATACCAATAACAGCTCGGGCACAAAATATTTACTTGTCACTGCAAGGATTGAGCGAATTTTGGCAAAAATCGCTACAATTTGAAGCGTTTCGTGGCCTATGTGCCGTACATTTGTTTTACTCTCAACGCTCGCAGCATAAAGTGATTAACGTATGAAGCGAATGTTTTGTGACCCTCGCGGTAATCGTTGTCGTTTTTTTTTTATCAGATTGAAGTAGCAATCGAGCATGCAGTCCATCTGATAGTAAGTGGTCAGTTCCGCCCATGGACATTTGTAAGCGATTTCATATACAACAGGGTTCTCTCTGAAGTCAATCACAGATACGTTGTTACTCCCGACAACAAAGATGTTTCGTGTCAAAGCGAGCTGGCAGCCACACTCTTCCGGCGAAACGCAAGAATTTCTTCACGCTAGGAATAGGTGTGGCGGTGCTACTTTCCGGTCGAACTACACTGATTCTACACCAAATGAGTATATTTATGCGTATATATTTTACCGTGTAAAATGTATATTATTGTTTCTAGACCTAGCCAGAAGCCTAAATACGATTACAAAAATATCAAAGTCTAGTCATGATAGTGACTAAATTAAAAAGGGGTAAAATATATGCCCTTAGAGCCCTACATGACAAAGGCACAGTGATATGTGAGTCGGCATTGTCCAAGGGCCGCGGGCGGACGCAGAACTTGTTCAAGCTTGTGCTGTGATTAATCTTTTGGAATATAATTATTGTATTGCATACACGGAATATAGGCTATTTAATTTACACGAGATTCTTGTTGATACTATATCAATGTATCAGGAGATAATAATGTTAAAAAAGATTATGATAATACAGAACATACATTTTGGTTAAAGAATGAATAAGATACAATAAAGGGCCGTTGATTTCTTTTTACTTTTCGAAATTACTAAATTGTTGTTTAATTAAATTTAATTTAGTAATTGACTTTATAGCAAAGGCTACAGGTGAAAACTACTAATGTTGTTAATGTTAGTATTAGTGCAAGGGTTAGTTTTAGCAAGTGTTAGTTCACATCCATCAGTCACCTTTTTGTGGGTCAACTAAAAAGCAGTATATGTTGATGTTACAAGGAAAGATGATGCTACTCTTTATAGTTTTATGTCCCTTCGTCGCGCTACATCCTCTTACTGAAGTCACAGGAAGAGAGGGGGAAGTGCTATTTAAAACCAACACTACACGGCACCCATGTAAGTTTGTTTGATTTTTATTCTCAATACAAATAATTATCTTAATTTCATAAGATTTACTTTAGCTGAAGTTTAGGTAGGTAAATATCATAGAGACAACTAGAATCTTAAAAAGAAATTCAAACACTAAAGGCATTATAAAAAACATTAAATCTAATTCTACGTTATTGCACGTTGTATTACTTGTTAAAATAAACTAAAGCAACTTAAAGCAAAGCGAGTGAGAAAGAGTAAACTTTAAAGAAAACCATGTACGTAGCGATATATGTCGTACAATATCCAACGTTTACGTCCTGTCACCGTTAGCAGTTTACTTGTGAAATTTTCATTTTCCACCGCTCGCTCGCGAAATTTCATTCGAGACTTGTACAGCAATATGAAATTAGTTTCAAGGATTTTGTGAGAAAGCGAACACTTTAAGAATTAGGACCCCGTGATCGTATTACTTCGTTCTTTGTTTGTTTTTTCTGCGCCGGTATTACGGTGATAAATATCTTGTTTTTAATAACAAAGTGTTTTCTCTTTTATTGGAAACAGCGAAACTGATATTTTATTGGCCAATATTACGCTTTGTGTCGTTTGGTGTCGGTTTTGAATAGGCATTCTTCCTCTCCTCCTATGGACGTCGTAGGAGGTGATTAAGGGGCTAAATCCAGGAAATGGGTTGCAGCGTCTTCTTATGTAACACCCCTTACCGCTATAAACACGCGTGCCAGGAGCGGTGGCCATTTAGGAGATTATTAGTAAATCAGAAAATTAAATAGGATTTATAATGATAATCAAATATACTTAGTAATCAGCCGTTTAGTCTAATATAGTTAAAACACAAATAAAACTGTTTCCAACGTGACAATACTAGAGTATATTGTATATACCTAATTCCATTGTTATTACACCAAGGTTTATTACCGCTGCAAAATCAGAAGCATTAATCGTCCGCAAGTGATAAAGGAGTTACTATGGACATAACTAAGGTGAGATAGCGTACAAGCGCCCAGTCATACAAAGAGGACACAATATCAATAAAACAAATCACAAAGCCACGTATTTGGAGCACGGCATAAATGAGCGCACCACACAAGGAGCTCGGCAAATTTACACTGCACTTCACTGGCAACACTGACTATTTCACTCATACAAGCATACAAAATTTTGATGCTAGCGACGAAATTCCAATCAAAACACATTCAACCTTTAATAATAAAGACATAAAGACCAAAACTGATGAATTATTTGAGACACAAACGCAAGTAGTAGATGGTATATGGGTCCCACTCCTGCGAGTTTGCGTTCTATCGTCAAAGGATTATAAACTGTAAGTTGTTTAAAATAACACTGGGATGAGACGTAAATCGGGTGCAGGATTAACGCGTGGGCTCGTTCAAAAGGTGAGCGATATTTATTAAGTGCTCATATGTTAATGCGTCTGAACAGCTTTGATTTGTGCGTTTTTTACTTGGAATTACATTTCGCTTCTATGGAGGTAGATCCATAAAAGGTGTGCATCGCGGTACGTTTATTTAAGCTTAATTTTTCGTTTTGATATGATTTTATCCGAATGTTAATTAATATGCAAATCTATCGCGCAGTTCATCCGATGGCAAGTGGCTACCGCCGCCCATGGACACTTGTAATCAACCACAGATAAGATCCGATTTTACCTAAAGTTAGCCACAGATGCGTTGCTACTCCCGAGGACGAAGTTGGAACGAGATGGATAAGTATCTCCCTTACCACACTCTCTTATAAGAACACAAAAATCCATAACACTGCTGTTATTAGGCAAAAATATGTGGAGGTGACGCTTCCGGAGTCGAACCACAAAGAGTTCTAACACCTTGAGCATGTTGGCGTAATTCTAATTGTCTTTAAAATCAGTTGGACTGATTTTATTTGCTTTTACATGTACATAATATGCGTACATAAAGACACTCAAACTATTTCATGTAAAGTACTGCACTGATACGCCCTTATCAACTGTACAAAGTCTTGCTAAACACGAACTGGCCGTTTTCCAAAGACATTTCAGCTGATATCACCATTAAACTGCTGTCGACAGGCGTTTGGACAACAATACAGCAATAAAGTTATATCGTACACCGCCATAAATACTAGTTACTAAACGGTAAGCTGTGATATCCGATAGGTTCGTCACTGCAAGTTACGGGCGCGAGAGGATGAAAAAACATTATGTTAGAGTACTAAGACGAGGTTATTTCTAAATCTACATATTAAAATGCTTTTCTAATATTGAATGTTGTCATTACTTGTGTCAATATTCTATGAAATATTTAACTTACTCATACTTTGTCGATTCATATTTGGCAAAATACAGAATTTCTAGGAAAAATTTTCTTATTTACAAGATGTCAAAATATTCTTAATTTTATTCCACTTAGTTTTGCTACATAGACGTAGATATAACTAAGCCATTTTATTTCATTCAGTTTTTACTTGGTTATAGGACAAAGGTTTAAAAACTCATAAAACATAGAACCAGTAGAAATGTATGATTATGTATTATTATTTATTACGAGTAAAAGCAGACGGCCCGACATTTAATATGGTTGCTTGTTACTAAATTGGCTTACTGGTAAATACAGTGATATAAATAAATGACTTACACAAAACACAAAAAATACATCCCGAATAATTTTATCCCGAGTCTATCGCTAAAGATTACCAATAAAAAACAATTTTATCTAGTTTAATCTCTGTGTAATGATTTATTTTTCGCAGTACCTCTATTGCAAGGCGCAAGGCTGCAATGCATCCCGAAAACCACACTCATATTTCCGCCCGAATGAGACATAATAAGCTATGCTCGATTATACAAGACATTCCAACTCCAATATACGATAGTTTAGTTATCGCAAGCCAACGAGAGTTTAGTGGAAAGTAAATACTCAAGTTTATACTTCTAAGTCGACATGTTTAAGTGGCTAGCTTTAAGAATGTTTAAAGTGGATCAGTTCTCGGCTTTTCTGTGGAAAGAATTTTCAAGATGAGAACTTTTGGACGTAATAAGAATAAGTGTTTAAGTTTTCGTAAAATATGTCAAGTATTATTATGTTGGTATAGTCGTAAGGTTTTATTTAGTTTCAAAATACTTTTAACTTGTTTTATACACTGGAAGAAGGCACCGAGGTACGGTAAATATGCAATATATTAATTGTGTTTATTCTAAGTGCCTGCATCACATACAATTTATCATTTACAACACTTTTCTTAATCTCTTTCTTAAATTTCCTAGTACCAGAACACAATTTCAATTGCGAAGAACTTTCAAATAGCTCCACTTTTATTAGTTTTTTTCGTTATCCATAACTTTACAATTCCTTAGAATTCCTACTACTGAGGTTCTGTGGTTCTTTCATTAATTTCATTATTGCTGAGTACAACATTCCAAAGATGTTATAATTGAGTTCTAATAAATCAGCCACATCAGATCTCTTCGCTCCTACGTCTTGTGCCATATCTCTGCATACAAACTGCCGTCTTACTGCAACGGCTATAACGACTACTACGTCAATACATATTAATACCCACAAATGTATTTGAATGAGGTGCGAGTTATATTAATTCGATACAAATGATTTGGGTCGAATAAATTTGAAATGGATATGAATATTTTAGGCATTGTCAATGTAGAGAACAACAACAGGTAGATATGTATTTATGAAACTTGAATTGTATATAGTATAAATATATAATTGCTGGTGATAGTTACAGAGTACCACATCCACTTAGCTTATCCAGCTTATTTCTTGCTATTTTTCAGAAGAAGAATATTTTTGACAATTGATTGTTGTTTGTTTACAAAAAGCCAAGACCTTATATAACAAAAAAATCAGCACTAAACTGTTAACTTTTTTAATATGGACGTAACAAAATCACAGTGATATAGTCCCCTTCATGGAACGTAACTAATCCCAGATAAGATCTTTTTTAAGGTTGGCTACAGATAAGACTAGACAGCGGTTAACACTGCATTTCTAGGCATTGTAAACGCTGCATTTTAGTAGTTTTACTACACACTTTAGCTCAGGAGTTCCGTAACATCTGTTTTGTACGACTGTTACAGACTAAAGAGGTGTGACGGCGATGCCGCTTCAGTTGCAACGAAATATTCAACCATTTCAAAATTAATCTCAGACAAGCTAAGCTATGAATATCTAATGTCTCTAATACAAACACCATTGCAACAGGTAATTCTAAACGCAATAAAGGGTCAACAGCTGTATCGTTGATCCCGCCATTACTGTACACATAAATAGTAATGTTCTGATGATTGGATATTGAATTAAAACGATTTACACACGCAATTTATATTTAAAATAGTTTTAGCGTCTGTCTGTGATTATTGTTTTAAAGTTTTGTATCTAACGGTAAAGGTACATTGTTAAAAATATTAAAATAAAATAAAACCGACTGCTAGAAAAGGATTGCCTTTTTTTTCACCTTAACGCTATTTAACGCTTTCTATGAGTCAAAATAATAACATAATAGTAGCTGTAGCTTGTGCCTAATAAATGGATATACATACATACATAAATAGATACGCTCAAAAAGCATTACCGTCCTTCTGACGCAGTCGAGTAAAAATGAGAAAACTGACATGATCGAGATTTCTTTAAAATATGTTCTCAATAGTGTGTATTGCGTAATGTTTATTAATATGCACTTGATCAGTGTGGTAAATTATAGCCTAAGTCCCTTTTACTCTCAGAGGATTGGTCTCCACTGAGACTAAGTGGGGCCCAGCTGGATATGTGGGGCACATTGGACAATTGGGTTGCTGATGAAGTAACGTACATTGTTCTACTATAAGGAATAAGAAAGTTTTGTAATGCTTATGACATTTTGAAAACGACAATACATGACAAAATCAACTTTCGATTAAAAATTTATTTCGATGCAGTTTTCATTATAAAATCTGCATTTAAGACAGATATCATAGAATAATCGAAGCACTACTGCCACACTTATTTCTACCTAATAACAACAGTGTTATGCGCTTTTGTGTTCTGGTCTGAAGGGTGTGGTAAGGGAGACATATTTTTCCGAGGCATTCCATCTTAGACCTCAGGGTTAGCAACGCACCTGTGGCTAACCTTAGGTTAGACTTTAATCTTACCTAGGGTTTATTACAGATGGGCGGCAGTACCTAGTCACTTTCCATCAGGTGAGCTGCTTGCTCCTTTGCTAATTCCATACTATAAAAAAAAACATGCAACAGTATACAGCAGTTATTCCTAAACCTTAAATAATCCAACTCAGTATCACAAAACATTGTGTTTACAGTTACGTAGCACTAATAGTGTTACTATCTTAATTATGTTACTTATTACCCCTGATAATGGCTGGCCAGCCTTACAAAGAGCCATAAAAGTAAACGCAAACACGACTTTTAAGATAAAATTCACTAAAACATGTTTTGTTTTTAGGTAAAACGAGTATAGTTACTTTTCGGTGGAAGGGTGTGGTTATCGACGCATTTTTCTAGGAGGCGACCATGCTAGTCTTCGCGAGTAGCAACGCATCTGTGATCAGATAGAACCTCTGTTATGTATCATATTGCTTACAGATGTCCATGGGCGGGTTTGCTACTTCAATTTATTTAATAAAATATAATTGGATTATTCGTCATGGTTTGAATACTGCAACATTTTTTTAATCAATCATAAGTAATTTATTTACATTTTGTTTTTTCGTTAGTCTGTAGGGCTATTCTGTACATCGGGTTGATGTTGCAATATATATGTAGTATCGCGATTTCATACGTTACTCAAACCCATAAAAAATTTTAAACATCTGAATCGTCGTGATCAGTCTTGATTTAATTAAAATTGTTTTCAAACTCAACATAATGGTCCAGTTTTTTAGACTAAAGCTAAAACCACTACTTTTAAACATTTACATTTTTAAATCTTATCGTTTTTAAATCATATACTTTTTCTTATCATTTATTTTATCAAAATACGAAATAAATAGTGAGACAAGCAGACAATGCAGACAGCGGTATCATTATGCGCTCCGCTGTCCGCCGCCAGAACACATTATAGAAGCTCTAAAGCTCATCCATACGTATAACTACCTACTAACTTATATACACATTCACACACTGAAAACGAACGAAATCAAACTTAAAATTTCGGTTTTAGTTAAATTATTGAAATTGCTCTAAATAACGTAAATACGTATAAAATGAAAAATATAAAATTTATATCCCTTAATAACCGTACCCCTCAATTAATAACCGTACGATTTAAGTTTGTAAACACAATGTTGTTATTTCCACATAATGAAAGTTAGGTCACGTTTATTGTCACTGTGGAATGTGTTATAGTCTATAGTGCAAATTATATGCAGTCGTATGTGTTATAAACGCTTTCTACACTCTAGCCCCCCAGTAGGAGGTTCTCCGGTGTCGTGGGTGCCATGGACACACAAAGACGAATACACAAACACCCATACCCAGAACAGAAATCTAAACTCATCATTCAGATGTCTGCCTGGCCGGGGATCGAACGTCCCGGGTTCGATCCACTGCGAGTCAGACCCGTATGGTGACCGCTCCACCACGAAATATAATTGGACATTGTATAATATGTTGTATTGCTGATAATAATCAGGAGTGGCAAGGCATTTGTAATTGACCTCAGATAGAATACCTGTTCTATGTGAAGTTGCTTACGGATGTCCATGGGCGGCAGTGACCACTTACCATCAGGTGGACTGAATCCTCGTTTGCTACATCAGCCTGATAAAATACGCAACTGGGGGGACGCTACTCGTATCCAACCACCTTGTTTTACTAACAATTGTGGAAGAATGGTTCGGGTCACTACCCGAACCATAACCGCTGTAATAAGTATTAAGTAGTATATCACCTATACATGAAATTAGTAGTAAGATATTTCATTTAAAATGTTTAATGAAGTTGAGATTTAAAATATATGACATGTAAAGTTACAGCGAATCTCAAATGGCTGATAGATGCATAAACGAAAATAATGGCATTCATTATTTGTTCATAGTACGTACTCTGTAAACTTTATTGGAAAAAATTCTTACGAAAAGTTGTCACGACACTTTTTGCTATAGTAAGCTATTGTAAGCTGTGCGGCGTCGCATCTTTCTCTGTCTGTCTCTCTCTCTCTCCTATAGAA
>MOOZ01000067.1:893248-906518 GCA_002930495.1 Cecropterus lyciades | reverse complement strand
GTCGTGGGTGCCATGGACACACAAAGACGAATACACAAACACCCATACCCAGAACAGAAATCTAAACTCATCATTCAGATGTCTGCCTGGCCGGGGATCGAACCCGGGACCCACTGCGAGTCAGACCCGTATGGTGACCGCTCCACCACGAAATATAATTGGACATTGTATAATATGTTGTATTGCTGATAATAATCAGGAGTGGCAAGGCATCTGTAATTGACCTCAGATAGAATACCTGTTCTATGTGAAGTTGCTTACGGATGTCCATGGGCGGCAGTGACCACTTACCATCAGGTGGACTGAATCCTCGTTTGCTACATCAGCCTGATAAAATACGCAACTGGGGGGACGCTAATCGTATCCAACCACCTTGTTTTACTAACAATTGTGGAAGAATGGTTCGGGTAGTGACCCGAACCATAATCGCTGTAATAAGTATTAAGTAGTATATCACCTATACATGAAATTAGTAGTAAGATATTTCATTTAAAATGTTTAATGAAGTTGCGATTTAAAATATATGACATGTAAAGTTACAGCGAATCTCAAATGGCTGATAGATGCATAAACGAAAATAATGGCATTCATTATTTGTTCATAGTAAGTACTCTGTAAACTTTATTTTACTTTAACGAATAACAAATATTAAGTTTATACGAAATAAGAACTATAACAATAGTATGATAGCGCAAGTTAATTTAACTGAAGAATATAGTATGGTACAGTATTATAGCCGAGTATCTATTCCCCGGGGTCTCAGTAGCCATCTCCAACACTTTGCTGCAGTGTTGCAATTTGCCGGCAGCTCGTGCCATGCTTATTATTTACCAGGCTCCCTAAGGACGAGGTTGCTTCATGTTTCAAGGCTGCTATGGCTATGTAACTTGGTTTATTAGATTAAAATATTATAGTCGTGGATAGATTACCATCCATTAACAGCAAATGTTAATGGATTGTAATCTGTCCTTTTTGTGGTCTACTGTATTCCATGATCTGTGCTAGAACATCCCGCGTGGCGGAGCGGTCACCATACCGGTCTGACACGCAGTGGGTTCCGGGTTCGATCCCCGGCCAAACAAACATCTGAATGATGAGTTTAAATACTGGCCTGGGTCTGGGTGGTTGTGTGTGTTTGTCTTTGGGTGTCCACGGTACCCACGGCATAGGAATAAAATCCTAGTGTGAGGCTATGAGTGAAGAAAGCGTTAGAAACGACGGGCTCGAACCTTCGGTTCTCAGTTTCTATTTTAGTGATAACTTTATAATAGTTTCCATACATTTAATAATAATGAAAGGTCCGCGTGTCTGTAAATGGCTTATATTTGCAATATAGATAATTTGGAGAACTAGAGAATAAGCAATTTTCTATACCTACATATATTTTTTATATTTCTGTCGGTGTGTTTGAAATCGCATCAAACCAAAACTACTAAATTTGATTTAAAGGCTAAAAAGGAATACATTTATAGTCTTAAGGTATCATTTGCTCGTTATTTAATTAAAATCCATATATTAATTATTTAATAAATTATAATTTAAGGTCAGGAGAGTCTTGACTAATTTAATAAAAACTTTGCATACTTCAATAATTGAAATGTCTAATGAAGGATGCAAAAAATTAGATATCTTTTGCATTATTGATACATTTGAATGTATCAATGGCGCATAAGGTATCTAATCTTCATTAATACACTAAAAATACCCTTAAATCACATCAATTCTTGAATCAAGGCAAATAAAAATACCACAGCGATACAAAATCGTATAAAACAGTTCCAATGTAACGTGAGCTTACAAGGGACCTTCGTTTGCATGACATTTAAAGTTGCGCCGACCATCGCATCTTGCTAATTAAAATCTACAAGATTGTAGACGAGGGGAGCAATTAAGATAAAAGGTAAAACAAACTGCTCGTGGTAGAGTTTGTGGGAGCGGCCGATAGATGGCGTTAGTTAGTGAGCAAGTAATGTTGAGTTTCACTTATCGCTAGGAGTTAGGCGCAGCTTTTTGAAGGGTGTCAAACGGTGTCTTACGGCTGCGCAACGGTAGCCAACAACACCGGTGGACAGTGAATCCACTGAGGGAATTGCCCGGGTAAAGAGGGGCTCCTCGAGGCTAGCAGACCTTACGTCATGCGGGGACGCCACGCTGCGGCACAGGAAGACTTTCAAAGTCAAGGGTGTCAAAAAGAAGACATGAGGGATTCCACCTTAGTGTTTAGAGGTCATAACGGATCAGTGGCTGCCCTCTAATAGTACTCCAATCCAGTTACGTGATTAGTGGAATTCCCTAATCTGTGTGTGTCATAATCTGTGACCGTGGAATTATTTTACATCTGCGGGATTGTTTATATCTGTGACAAAACTTCCTTTTTGTACAATTTTTCCATACCATTTCTTTACAATAATGCTTTATGAATAGTTCTTAGTGCCATTATATCCCTTCAAATATGATAAATCTTATATAAAGTTATTTAAAAATTATAGCAAATGCGTCAATTTTTTTTTCGTGTAATGCACTTGATACAAAGTACGATTTTTTACTAATTACCGTCAATTATTTCTCAGCTTGCTCATTAATAATTAAATACCATTAGTAACGTCTTGCGTTTTATACATATACATACATTTTATATATATTGAGACATTTCAACTCCATAATGAAGGATATACAATATTATATTTTATCAGAATCTAAAATACAGAACCGTTAAACAAATACCGAGTTGTATATGGTTATTTTGCATAAATCCACAAAATTAATAAATATAACAAAAATATAAGTCCCGCGTGTCTGTTCATCGCATATATTGGAAAAAATAATGTTTAGAGATCTAAAACGTTTGTACATATATTTTTTATGATTTTTGTCTATTTGTCTGTGTGTTTTAAAATCGCATTAATAAAACCAAAAGCACTTATTGTAATTTAAAACAAAGGAAATATATTTAATATAAATATATATAAAACATATCTTGACCATACATTCTGTCTTAATTTAATTAAAATCCATCCATCCCTTTCAACATTTATAACCATTACAATTAATGTTAAATTTGTATAAACGCGGGCATAACCGCGGGGCTCTACTAGTCTAGTAATAAATTGTCCAAAGTCTCAATGACAGACATTCACGCACTAGTCCGGCCACAACATTAACTGCTAATGGAGGGAATCCATTACAAAAATAGCGGAGAAACGGGATCGTCCGAAGATACCAAGAAAAGGAAGCCAAATACAATGCGTACAAAAGTTATGTCGGGTTTAACTGTATAGTATATATAACCAGAAGTTTAATTTATTAGCGTTCAGAACTATCCGCGAGTTTATTCATGGACGGTAGTTTGATTTAAGCAAGGAATTATTATGAAAACAAAATACACGACTGCTAAAACCAAAATCGGTAGTCGGGTACTTTGTTTTTCGAATAATTTATTTAATGCCTTTTAGGAGTTTTTATTTTTTTTTATAAAATTACTACTTCGCACACTGATCGTCCGTGCCTTTTTTATGTTAGTTTTATTTTTGTCATTTGTTTTGTTGTCAAAAAATAATTTGCTTTATTTTAAGCCCTCGCTGTCACCACCGCCCTTACCCAAGTAACGGCATGAGCTGTGCTCCAGGTGCGTAGTGGCATCGACGGCCGTACAGAACACTTATGCTTACTCTATAGGGCATTTTTTTGTTTCATTTAAATGTGTGTTTGTTTGTGTGCGATTTTAATTTTTTTTTATTTTGTTATTACTATTATTTTTTTGCTCTTTGTTACGCGTCCGGTTACATTTCATTGCTAGGATACTATTTCTACATGGTAACGTAGATTTTATTAGGAGTTTGCGTGGAAGATGTAACATAAACGTGTTATAACATATATTTTTTGTAATCGTATTTTCACTAGCTTTCAATTTATACCCATATTGTCATAATTTTAAATAAACCGTTTTTCTCTATGGCGCCATTTAAAAATATATATATTGTCTTTGTCATTCAGCAAACTAAGACCATTCCAATGATATGTTATGACATATGATTTATGTATCACAATCCTACAAGCCATTTAAGCTGTTCAGTTGTTTAAGCGTGGCAAAGAAATGGACATACATACATACAAACATACATACAATCGTTTGGAAAAAAATACCCTCTTTCTGACGCATTTGGGTAAAAACTCTGTATATTTTTGATAGCTAATTATAGGTATTGATTTTTTGATTACACATTATTTAGAGGAGGTGTTTATATTAAATAATATAAAAATATTTATAACAAAATACACAGAGTTCCGAGTATCACACATCACATCACACTCGTTACGTCCATTAGTTACTTTATTTTCATATATCAGGAATAGGATACCAATAAGTTTTAAGCATATTCAAAGTACCCAAACAGTTTCATTCACTGATTCTTCTTGATGAGGGAAGAGGTAGGAAGTGTCTTCGATTTTAATACGAAGTTTGACTTCTTTCTAGTTTGCTTCTAATTTTGATTTTAAATTTAAAGTATCAAGCTATATCAACAATTAACTAAGTCACATCGAGTTTGTCCGAGCATCCCTCAAGGCGTAATAGTCTCCCGTTTCCCGACTCGCGGAAATCACAGTCACACTATATTGTAATGCGTTCCTTCCATTAACCCTAAATTGTAGGCTATACATGTTTCCTAAAGGTTATTCCTTCCATTAGTGCTCAGTTGGTAGCCAAGATTTTTGTAGATACAGACAGTTCTGTAGTACAAATATTATCTGTAGTTACGTGATGTATGAATTTTGGACTATTAGAGTGATACTGATGTGGATTTGTGGCATTTACTGATTCGAGTAATATGCATGTTAAAATAATAAAATAAAATGTAGCGAGAATAGTACTAAGTCGGTACTACGTACTCAGAAGTTAATGGTATTGTTCGCAAGGATATGTGTACTTTGATCTTCCAATCTACCAGGTGGGATAACAATACAGTCGATATGTACGTATGTATGTAAGAGCAAAGTAAAATATGAAGCATGAAAAGACGCAAAATAGCATGCAGTCCATCTGATGGTAAGTGGTCACTGCCACCTATGGATACCTGTAACCAGCAGTATGTATTTGGGGTTCTATCTGAAGTCAATCGTAGAATTGCTGAGGTCTAGAATGGTCGTTTTATATGAAAGTTAGCCTGCAACCAAACTCTTTCACATATACGAAAGAGTTGCTTCACTTTAGAAGTAGGGATGGCGTTTCCCCGACAGAACATTGAACCTTGCAGCAAACTTCTATATTACACATCTTTACAAAGTTTAATAGGAAACTCTTAGTTCGTGAATCTACTATATTATATTACGAGAGGAGGAGAGATTAGATATTATTTCTACTTAATAATAGCAGTGGTAAGTGCTGCTGTATTTTGGTCTAAAGAGTGTAAGGTAGACGAACTTATCCTAAGCGTTTCAACTTAGTTCTCAAGAGCAGCAATGCATCAGTGGCGAACCTCAGGTAAGACTCTGATCTTATCTGAGGTTGATTACAGATGTCCACGGGAGACACGAGACCATCAGGTGGACTGCATGCTCGGTTGCTACTTCAATATTATAAAAAAAATACCAATCAATAGCCCTCTGTTTCCGAAAGTTAGTACTAAAATTATTCACACAAATAAAATACTGCCGTAATTCAGGAAACACAACATGCAAATGTTTCCAGCTATGGCAATAAATCTCTTTGCAAACGAACTGGAACGTTCGAATCAGAATTATTGTTTTATTATAATTTATTGTAATAACAAAGTGCGTGATTGCTCAAGCGTTGTAATTGTGATCTATATTTTCGGACTCTATCATAATCTATTTCAGGGGTACCTAACATTTTTTGGCTCATAATATATTCTTTAATATTAATTTGTTGTTTAACCACACGATTGAGGATGACTGTTAAGGATATCGTACTTAAAGGTGTGTATATTTTTATTTTTATTTAGTTATTTTAAATGTTTTTATTTAGGGCTACAATTATTATTACTTAGGTCAATTACCATCCGTTAAGAATAAACTAAATAAACGTATGTTTAGTTGATATCGTTTATAAATATTTTGTCATGAATTTTGATATAGAAGTAGAATTTTATCACCACGAGAAGTATTACCAATATGTACAAATGCCCTGTAAATTCATCAATTTAAATACTTGCACTAGAATCAATTAAATTATTTCTAAGACAGATTTTTTCTTCATTTCTAACTCAGAATTATTTTACATCATACAAATTGCTACACGGCCTTAAAATAGGTCAATTATTTTTATTTGACATAAACACTTCTGCAAAACTTTGTTAAGTTTAAGTCCTAAGCCATAGTATATCTTAAGACTTAACATATATGTTGATACTTGACGACCCGCGTGGCGGAGCGGTCACCATACCGGTCTGACACGCAGTGGGTCCCGAGTTAGATCCCCGGTCAGACAGACATCTGAATGATGAGTTTAGATTTTTGTCCTGGGTCTGGGTGTTAGTGTATTCGTCTTTGTGTCCCATGGCACCCACGATACAGGAGAAAATCCTACTGTGGAGCTATGAGTGTAGAAAGCGTTTATGTTTTGTTCTTACGACACAAGGTTTAAGGATCTTAATTCAAAAGTATAGGTATCTTAAGCCTAAAGTATAAGTGTCTTAAGTCTTAGAGCCTCGAATAAAGTAATTATTAAAGGTAGCTGGTTTCCTCCCAGAAGACAAAGTATCCGTCTAATTCATACGAAAACATAACTAAGTTTGGAACTAATTGTCTTGGGATCGCATTTTCGTGGATATCATATTTGTTGGTTGGACAAGTATCTAATATAACTCCGTGAGCTCTTTGTTCGTGTTAGATGTAGTAGAATTTATGACTGGATACAAAAGTTATATTATTAAGCGTTATTCCTAGGTGAAACTGATACAGGGGCTTTATTTTATAAATATGTACGTTAATTTTAGAGGAAATTATATTATGCAATGCGCCATCAGCATTTTTTAAGGTCCAATGCTCCTCTAATGGAAGATTTTGCCAATACTCACCATGCCTATATCTCTTCCTATGTACATCAATGCCTAATAGGTGTTGATGTTACATAGGAAGACACTCTAGCCCACCTCCAAGATTTCTTTCCTTTGTTGTTTCCTACGACATCCACGGGACTGAACTACACTTAAGTATGTAACGGGTACTCAGCATAAGCATTTTAAATTTCTTTACTGCCGATATTACGAACCAGTTGCGTGGATCATGTTCACAGCGAAACTGCGGAGGCAGGGAGAAATCGCTGACAAGCACTAATGATAGATTAATCTATCTATCCTACGTTCTTTTTTTTGGGTTCTATATCACGACACAACACTAACTGTAGCCTATATGTAACTCACAAATACTGAAAACTGTGTTTATTTAATGAATTCCTTTATATTGCCTACGAAGTATTAAACTTAACTAAGGCATAAACACCAACACGTCTAGTGACTACTTATCATCACGTAGACCGCATGCTCATTAGCTACTTCAATTTTTTAAAACAAAAAATCGGAAATATCTAATGTACCTACTTTTGAAACTGTTAAGAAAAAAGAGCCTTTTGTGTTTTCAACGATTCTCGATCAATTTACTTCGACGTTCATTTTTTGGCCGCCTTTGTCGTTAATCCTTAAAATTTGTCTTTAGTTACACAAGCGGACTGACAAATGGACGGGTAGATATAGTACAGTTATATCCCCATGTCTTTTATATGACACGACATAAATGTCGTGAGACCATTGACGATTTAACAAACGACCGGCGACCTGATGATGATAACGTTATAACTTCATTTTTGATCATTATTATTTGTAACAATTGAAGAAAAAGATAAACAATTCAATGGGTAGAGGTGAATAAACCTCACTTTGTTTAAATAATTATGAGTTAATTTTTCTACATTCACTTGCTTTAAACAAATCATGTACAAAATTCCACTCAGTGACTCGTACTAGTCTAGTACAAGTTTATATGGTTTCCTAAAAACATGCATTTTTTATGTTTACATTCAGTACAAAGTACATTGCAAGGTTTGACTGAAAACCAAAAGATAAATGTGCAGTATACAAACCAATGTATGGCCAAAATAAAAAAAAAATACTGTAATAGAAACATTATAAACTTGTACTAAGGGTACAGTAAAAACTCATATATGTATATTATAAGACTAACTGTGCCCTACGGTTTCACCCGCTACTTCATAGAAAGAAACAAACAAACATAGCGTGATGTTGTACAACCTTCGTCAATAAATGGACTATTCAACACAAAAATATTTTTTCAGTTCGAACCAGTAGTTCCCGAGATTAGTGTATTCAACCAAACAAACTCATCAGATTTATAACATTAAAAATAATATACATAAACATATAACATATAAATATAAAAACGTTAGATTTGTACAATATCAAATCTTAAGTCACGTGAATAACCCAAATGAATAATTCATCATCAACACAAATCGTTGTCGTAAGTAATTAATGTTCTTTCCTGATTTTTCCTTAAAACATCGCTTTGTTATTTCTGGGGAAGATTTAGTATCTCTTTCGTGGGATTTACTCTGATTGACAGCTTCCTTTCAACTATTTTATTTGTTTTTAACCTTTTTACGAAGCCAGTGATTTAATGGCAAAATAAATTCATTAAACATTAAAAGATTTATTACAAAGACCGTTTTTGTAATCAATATTTCAAACTTGGATTGATTCACGGTTTCTTCGCAAATATTTTTATTTCTTGTGAGTTTTGGTAAGTTATTAACTATTCTTATTCGATGTAAAGTAGATTTAAAAATTATCATATTAGAAGGGGATTTGGATTAATAAATTTAGAATACTGAGGCTGAGTGATTCCGCACGCAGCGCTCAAAGGTGTAGTTAAAAGCAAAAAGTACCTAAAAGCCAGAATAGAAAAATTTTTGCTTAATTTCCTTACCTTATTTGTTTGCTTGTCGCGAACTATTAAATATTCTGTTTATTAAAGTACTTATAAATAAATATCATGTTGCTAAATTTATTTTACTGTCTGAAATCTAATGTTAACGTATTCGGTAAATAAATTAGTGAAATATCGTGTCTATCGGACCACCCTGTTCCTTTCCCATAAACCCTTCTTCGCGCCTCTTTCACTACTTCTCCAGCTAATTTTACGGGTGTTCCCGGTATCGTACGATTAGATTCCGAGTAACGCTTAAATCATGGAGTCAGGAACGATATAGACTCCTAATAGAGTTTTCATGAATTTAATGTACAATAAACCATGCGGTCACATGTTAAGGGATCCTTTTCGCCCATAAATTTAAAATTGCTACACAATAATTTCAGCTATAGGTTGCTGTAAAGACAAAGTTTGAGCTTAGTCAGAGTTTACGTAATAAAAACAGCAAATGAGGTTATAGTTTTGTATTAGTAAGATTTCACTGTTGTCTTAGTTCCTATATTAATACATTGATAGACAATAATTTAACTTAACGCTTAACGCAGAATAAAAATCTTAATTCATCATTCAGATCATTCTGGCCTAGGATAGAACCCGGAACCTACTAAGTAAAAATTAAAATGTGTGTGCAGTTCACACACTGATGTGAAACTTAATAATAGGTATATTCTCATATACCAAATTTGAGATCTCATATTAAATACAAAGTAAAATCGTTAGTGTGATTTAGCGATACCACGCCATCTATGTAGTTGTAGAGCTGACACTTTATTTAGTAATGCATTTCCGTTTTATCAACTTTCCAATCACAACTATTCCAAAAAAGTTCAATTCAATTCCAAATCAGGATAATAAGAATAATGATCGTCCATCGACATGTAATATATAAGATATTTATCATTTATTCAATATCGAAAAGAAATATTTTGTACTATGACTTATGAGTCTATTTGGTGATGTTTTTGGCTCAAACGGATGGATACATCTCTAATAGGATTTCCTCTATTAACTCTCACATAACTAGAAATTGAGAGTAGGTGGGAATTTCGTCTCCAACGAAAATAGTTTGTATGTATTAAGGAAATGGTATTTGTTAGATGCATTACAGGTGATCCAATTTTTAATACAGATTAGCTGAGTAACAGGAGGTGCAGACGTATATAAAGACTATTAAACAAAATCTCTTTATGGTTCGACTCCGGAAGCACCACCGCCACACCTATTTCTGCCTAATAACAGCAGTGCTATGAGCTGTTGTGTTCTGGTCTGAAGGGTGTGGTAAGGGAGACATATATGTATATCCGAGGCAGCTTATTCTTCAAAGATACATCTAACATAGTTAATAACACATGTAAATCAATTACATTTAAAGATAAATACCTTACATTCTGTACCAGATCGCAGTAAGGCTTAATTATACTGAAATAAAGTAGAATGCTTGGAATTTCCATACGAGACATAATTCGCAATGATGAAATCTATAGGCAAACTAACCTTACCGACATAGCTCTCAAAATTAGTAAGCTGAAGTGGCAATGGGCCGGCACAGCGCTTGAAGGACCGATGACCGATGGGGAAGAAAGGTCCTCGAGTGGCGACCGCGTTTAGGCAAAAGGAACACAGGTCGCCCCCGACTAGGTAGACCATTGACCTGAAGAAGACAGCGGGGAACCGTTAGATTGGAGTGGCGTCGTTTAGGGGAGGCCTATGTCCAGCAGATGACTTCGAAAGGCGGATGGATGGAAGTTTCGATGGTAATGGTAATATTCGACCTATATTTAAAAAGTATCAATACAATAATTTACGCTATTTGACTGCGGCAATTCAACCCACTAGTGACAGATTACCTTTAATGCTCCCTCGAAAGCCTTCAGCTTTGTATTCAGTATTTCTCCAACAGATTACATTATAGTGTGGGTATTAGAATTTGAATTTTGAATTCTAACGGATTTGTTACCGGCCCATGTTTCTATAATCTATCACATCTCGCCTTTCACTGTATACCATACATGGAGGTGCTGTTGTTGTAATACCTTAACGAACTTTACCCCGCGGCTCTACTCGTATGCATCTTGTCCAAAACATTTTTTTACGGGAAAACAATGTTGAATATTATTTTCTATTAATTAAGTATTATAGTTATATAATAATTAAGCCTTTTGCGTGTAAGTGTCGGAAAAATTGGTATTTTTTTTCTAATATTAATAATATATTAGATATATGGTAAATCAATTGTTTTTATACTAGTGTCATAAAACTAATAAATATATTAAGTTTGATTAGAAAAATAACTTAGAAAATGGGAGATATTTTGAAAATACAGGTATAGATACTATATATTTTATTATTGTTTAATTTTGATAATATTATTATTTTAATATTATTAATTTGAAACAACTTGTTCAATTTTGTAACATTCAAATCACTTAAAAATAATACTAACTGTCTATTTATAGATCCGTCAATTCATATTATGGCTATTGTCATATAAATGTCATATAAATGAACGTTAATATAACATACAACAATACGTAGACACTTAGACCTCAAACTTGGACCTGAAGGTAGTTGTTTATTATAAAGGTCTGACATAATTCACGGAAGGGTCACGGAAACTCTGATAGCGTCTCAGGGACCATAAAGGCATAGTCTAAATACCTGTAAACTTGAAAGTGTGGGTACTTAAACTACATTTATATGTTGTAGGATTTTACTTATGCGCACCCTTATGCTCTCGGTAAAACGGCGGAATGTCTCCTACCCAGGGGATTTCATTCGACATGAGCGATACGAACAGCTTTAACTGATTATGATGGGCAAAGTTGCTGGAAAGAGAAAGGTCGGAAGGAGAAAGAAACATAAACGTGCGTAACATCAGGGAGTGGATCGGAATAGCTGGCGCAGCTGAACTATTCCACCGAGCAAACGATAAGGACGACTTCAATAAGCTGATTGCCAACCTTCACTAAATTGGAAAGGCACCACAAGCAGAAGAAGAAGGATCTTATTTAAACGTGATTGTATGTACAACATTCTTCAGTTTTACTGAAGGCTTAATATATAAAACTTTATTTGTATTGATATGTTTGTAGCTATATATATATAGTCTTTGATTTAAACAAGCTATGACCCAGGGTTTCACCTGCATTTAAGACAATGTAACGAAAGTTTAAATTCTAATATTTCTTATATAATATTTTAATGAAATAAAAACGAAATGTTACCTTAATATATGGACTTAAGTATATGAATCAATACTTTAAATTCAGTAGTTAAGGTTACATGTGATTTCAAACAAACAGAGAGACAAACAGATCTTCTAAAATTATAGAAATTTCTTTCATTACTTATTGTCAGTTCTGCCACTGTTTTTCGAAATATATGTGATGTAGAGACACGCAGAACTAACATTTTTATTATATGTACGAATTTTATCAAAATGAAGCAACCATATTTAATCACCAACCCTGTAATTTATACAATAAAAATAAATTAGACCAAAAACATTTTTTCCTTTTATCTTATCCAAAGTTGTGTCTAGACTCAATATCAGACATTTAAATTAATTCATGAAAATATTTATCCAACCAAAGCCGTAGTTGAATTATAAGAAACGAAATAAAAGTGTGGATATTGAAAAAGTATCATACGAGTATATTTCGTGTTTATTGAGTTGTTATATTCAATATTAGTTTTTGGGTGTAATGCTTAGGTTGCAAACGGGCGGTATAGGAGGTTATCTCTCCTTAAATACATAATGAAGTTAAATCCAAGTTTTAGTTTTAAAGGTCATCTTAATGCTGAAGAGTATCTGTGATAGACTTCACTTACGATTGTTGTCTTACTTTAAGCTTAAAGAGATTAATGTTTATATGTTTAAATATATTTGGACGAGTATTATTAAGAGTAGGGAAGTACCACCGACCGTCCTATATCTATACAGAAGCAGTTCATGCGTTTGAGTGAGGGGATGTGGTTGACGGCTTACTTAAATTGATTCGACTGTCTTAGTCCTTGGGAGAAGCAACACATCTGAGATTGATAGAACCTTTATGAAGTTGCTTACAGATAGTCGGCAGTCTCCACTTACCATAAGATGAAGTACCTAGTCGTTTGCTACTTCATCATAAAAAAATGTTGTACTCGAGCAGAGAATTAGCTGAGCTATTCAAAGAGGTAATGTCGCCAGCGGTTTTGGGAACTCTGCAAAAGCATAATATATTAGAATGAAGCTTATTATTTTGATTTTATATTCAATAATGATCATAATTGATTGTATATATAATTGGTTTGTATATATAATGTTGAA
>MOOZ01000067.1:840053-852567 GCA_002930495.1 Cecropterus lyciades | reverse complement strand
AATACTGATAGGTATCCGTTTATCTAATAATTTGTTATGAAAAGTCAATTTGGCAAAAATCAGACTTATACCAGTTTTCACTAGGGACACAGATTACGTTTCTACGTGTTTAGGTTCCTAATATTCTACATAGTCCGTGTGCTATTTTCAACTTTTTTGTAATAAGATAGAGTCTAAATCATTGTTTGTTAGAATCCGAGGCTTATCTGGTTGTGCATTCTAGCTAATTATTGGGTAGGAACAGTGATGACCCTCGGGTCTAGAGAATAGTATAAGCCAGGGGTTCCCAATCTTTTACCGCCGTCGGGGCACTTATAAGTTTAGCATTTTGATACAGTTACTTGATATAGATAATGTAGAAACAAAGGTAAGTAACCTACAATAAAATTATAGCAGTTATGTATAACCTCAATATGAAAGTTGGTTTATAATAATATTCATGGCAATTTAGAATTAAAACGGAAAACAAGATAAATTAATACAAAGAAAAATTCAATAAGTACTGTAACTTCCTAGTCAAACCGGCGTGACTCACGAGGCCCCTCTTGACTATCTACGGCGCACACTTTGGGAACCGCGGGTATAAATACAAAGTACAGTTAGTGTTAACAGAGATGTAACATTTTGTTAGCGCAAAATATAATTTACAGTTTTGTATTCTAGTACACTTGTATAGAGATGAGATAAATGATAAAAAATATTAAAATTTTAAAATAATGTACATAGTATTTATTCTTAGAACTTTCAGAATGGTCATTAAAATTTCAAAGGGTGCAATTTTCAAAGTTTGCTTGAAATGTCACCCTACGACTACTATGTCTTTAGTTAATTTCAGCGCCGCTGTAATATGTGTAATGTGGTTATACATTTAAAAAATAAATATATTTCATTAATATTAAATAATGATTATATTAAGTTTATATTAGTTTGACTTTCACGAATCAGGCCAAATATTATTTGAGTTGTTCTGTTCAATTCAACAGCTACATAAGCTACATGTGTCGTGTCAGTGACGTCGAATGTGAACATTTTTGAAAAATTGAAGATGCAGGCGAGCATGTATTCCACCTGATGGACGTACATGGAAGACAGTGACCATTTAGTCACTGTCTTCCATGTACGTCTGTAACCAACTCTACATATAACAGAGGTAATATCTGAAGTCAATAACAGATGCATTGCCACATATAAGAACTAAGAAGCTCGGCTCATACTAATTTAATTGAATTGAATTTAATTCAATTTATTTCTATTAGATTACATAGAGCCATATGTGTTAGTAGGGACTTAAATTTAGTGTTAGTAAATACAATTATTCATTATTAAATGTATAATGCAAAATAAAATTTCATAAAAAATAAATTACAATAATAATAGAGCTATGGGTAGAGGGCTACCAAAAGACCTATTTCCTATCTGATAACCCTCTTCACAAAGCTCTGCCATATAGGCGAGGCATAATTCTCGACCTCCTTAAAAATGGCCCATACTAAGGTCAGCCGGCATCCACCACCAAAAAAATCGTCTATTCTCCCTCTTTTTTCTGCTCGCATTTTTTTAACGATATACACATACATACCTACGTTCGAAAAAGATTACCCTCCTTCTAACGCAGTTGGGTAAAAATATAACAAAAGCACCATATTGTCGTTATAACACCTTCCGTTATACTCTATGTTTCGCACCGTAATCTTTGTCGTTATCCCGCTAACGAAGTTCGCTGTTCCCTCGGGAGGAGTCGCAATTAGACGCGTTATTGTCACCAGGTGGCGCTAATTTGCATCGATATGCAACTTAACAAACAAACAACTCTTCGAAAGGGGAAAGACGGTTTTATTTTGTGGTTTTAAGTGAAAGAGGTTTTTGATGCGATTTAAGGATACTATTTTGATGGCAAAACTACCTTGTTTATTAAATACCGCGTGGTGTCGATTTTTAATAAAACCACTTCCTATCTTTCTGTAGATGTCGTAAGAGAGAACTAAGAGACAAAACCAAAGACATGAGTCATCTCCTACTGTACACATCAACATACATGACACGAGTGTTCACGGGTGCAACTACCACCATTAGAGAAGGCTTGTGCCCAGCAGCTGGGCTAGGGCTGATGGAGGGGATATGTATTAAAAATGCATGTTAAATGATTTTAATAAGTCACGCCTATATACAAGGTGGACATTTTGCTTTAAGCTTTACTCAGAGTACCAAACTAGGATTGTACTTGTGTCGGTGAAATCCTGAACAAACAGAGATAACTATACCTATACTATACCTATAGATGTAGATTCTTGATTTTTATTAGAATGTTAGAATAAAAATCTACTATTGAGCTATCTACCAGACAAGGGATTAAGACTCCAACCTTCTGCGCGTTAGAGTAATATAGGGTAGCGCAATGCATCTGTGGCTAACCTTAGGTGAGACTTTGATCTTACCTAGGATTTATTACAGATGTCCATGGGCGGCAGTAGCTACTTACCATCTGAGGGGCTGCATGCTTGTTTGCTACTTCCGTACTATAAAAAGCTATTATTAAGCTATTTACATATATAAAAATATATACACATACATAAATTTGACACACAGATAGTAGATGACCTGGATTAACACATGGGATACTCATCACCGTGGTAAAAGTGACCAAAGCGGGCGTAGCCAGGGATATAAGCTAGTTAAATATATGTTCAAAATTTGAGACGAAAATTTATTGAGTAGGACTTAAGCTCAAAATTTTCCTTATAGCAAACTAAGCGTAGAAATATATTTTTCATTCTTATAAATAAAAATGAGATTATTGTACTTTTCCTTGTAAATAATGTAGGGATTCATTATAATTGTTACCCTGAGGCACACAGAGGCAATTAAGAATAATATCTCTATTAGAATCTACGAGTTCCTTAGATATATATGACAAGAAGATTTTGGATCATACCTTATAAAGAAAGTATATAAAATTCGTATGCAATGCAAGTTTGTCGATACCCCGTTAACGAACGCGCCACCCTTAGGACCGATGGTAATTAAAGGTGTTATCTGCACAGCTATTTTGGGTAGATATGAAAATGTAGGGGTTTTATCAAATCTCTAATTTATCTCGTGGATTTCGTTAAGACATTGTCGTGCTATACAATGCAATCAAGTCAACTAAAATCTTAATATAAATAAATTACGTGTCACGTTGTTTGTCCAGAGAAAACTCCTGAACTACTGAACCGATTCCAATCAAATTTGCACACCGTGTGCAGTTTGATCCAACTTAAATGGATACGATAGTTTATAAATTACGCGCCACGTTGTTTGTCCGCTATGGGCTCCTAAACTACTGAACCGATTTCGATCAAATTTGTAAACCGTATGAAGTTTGATCCAAATCGAAAGATAGGATAGCTTATCTTAATATATATAAATTACGTATCACGTTGTTTGTCCGCTATGGACGCCCAATCTATTAGGTAGGTGTATAATATGTGTGTAATAGTATAGGCATGTAACCGCGACCATGTCGTAATCTGTTGGTTGGTATTTCTATTAGATGCTTTTAGGGTTTCTAACTCAAAGGGTAAAAATGGAACCCTATTAATAAGACTCCGTTTTCAGTCTGTTTGTCTGTCACCAAGAAGTATCTCATGAACCATGATAAGCAGACAGTAATTTTTTTTTACAGATGATGAATTTCAGTTGCCGCTATAACAATACATACTCAAAGCTGAATAAAATAAATATTAAGGGTGCTCCCATACAAAAAACGTGATTTTTTGCCGTTTTAATAGATAATGGTATGGAACGAGAGTAGGCGTTGATTTAAAAAAGAGTGTTTTTCTCATTTAGACATGTTGGTTTACCTCTGGTTGGATATGCAGTAAAACATTACATTTTGCTGCCAGATAAAAACACTACATCAAATATTGTATACAAAGAAGTATTGAAAATATGAAATAAACATAATCATTTTAATATTCACTTGAAAGGTAACAAACAAAGGTAGTTACACCAAGATTTCACATAATAAAGCATACATGTTTCGCCAAGTTGGTATGCATATATTATGTACATACATACGCGGTAAAAACATAACCCTCCTTTTGGCTGTTGGGTAATAAACCCTAACATTTAGTACTAAGAACGACACTAAAAAATTTTTAATGCCCAACGAAGTGGGCACGGGTCTGCTAGTAAAATTATATATTGTTCAAGAAAAAGTTACAAAAGAGGTAAATTGAAATATAAAATTGGTGAAAAAATCTATGCAATTTTTGTTTACCTGCAAATTATAACTCTTTTGTTTCTATAAAAAATAAAGCTGAAAGATTCAACATTTTTTTCAAATTGTATGATTTTGTTCTATGTACAAGTAGACCTTTTATTGGAGTGTCCCTGTGAGACATTACATAGGCTTGTGTTCTTCATTGTTCACATGTAGCGGGAATATCAGAATTTTTCTTTTACTCTGATGTAAGATCACAAGCAAAATGATATTAACTATATATCCGGAAAGATTGAATTAATACCGTATTAAATTTCAGTCCAATTATGCGACATTAACCCGATGTAAATAATATTTTCCCCGCAGTGAAACAAACAATGAAGTTTAAATAAAATAAATTGTGATCAATATTATAAAAAAAACGTTTATTGGAATATCTATAGAGTTTAATAAAATTCATACATTTAATTAAATTGTTTTTTTTTTTGTGATTTCCACACATTACATATTATTAAGCTAAAGTACCTAACATTTTTTAAATAAAAAAGAGTATTTGTTTCTATGAATTTTGTAAAATTCCATTTTAAACTACAGTCTATTTTAATGAGAATTTTATTGTCTTTGAACTGTCCGTTTACAAATGCTCAAAATTAAATAATTTAATTAAATTTTTGATTTACAACCATTAAGTTAAGGCTTCAGCTCATCGGATATCTCAGTGAATCCTTGTAAAAAGTTTAGCAACTTTGGCCACCTCTTAGCAAGTGGTACAATGGAGGTGGGAGTAGAGTGACCATAAAATTACTTATCGGTGGGATGTTTCTTCTTCAGGCGTTAGTATTAATATTTGAAAACATTAATTTTTGGACTCAAGAAATTCTTTGAAAGAAAACAAACGTTGATTCTGAAGACGAAAACTAGTAATTTACAATTATTCTTCTAAAATGTTGAGCGTATTACAAATATTTACAATGCATCAAGTTTCCACACTGTGGCCAGTTTATAGAGATAAATCGTATTTAAAATTATGCCTTAATTCTTTAATTAAACATCGATTCATTTTTTTCAATTTATAGGCCTTCCATTCATTTTATATCAAAATTCATGGTTACCATCAGCCCCGGGAGGTAACAAAGGTAATTAAAGACGTTTATCTGTTGCAGGTGTTGTGCGCTAATTCCCAGCAGATATGGCACCGTTCCAAGGACGGCAAAAAATTAGTTTCCCCGCCTTAGTATTAAGTACGCCTATTTAAATTCAGGTTTAAGTTAATGATGAGAATAAGTGATGGCTTTTTTAATCCCTTTTTATATATAAATGGATAGTAATTCCGTTTAAAAAGTGTAAGCCTGCATTTTATATGAATGGCTTATGTTGTTCACAAATAGTTTAGCAGGAATATCAGTTAGGAATTATATTTTTACTTTTGTTTGTTCCGTGATATGCAAGAGCAAAACTGATAGGAAACAACATCAGTCGGGAAGATTGGATTACTAGTTCCGCACCAAGTTGCGGTCCAATGATGCTCTAAACAACTTAATGTAAAGAATATTACTACGACCACAGTGAAATAAGATTAACTGAAAATAAAAGAAATTGGGCATATTTAAAAAATAAAATTTAATTTAAGAAGTCAATGCCGCACACCAACAAGTAACGTTAGAAAATTATGGGTATGTTCTTGCTCCTGAATTTCTTAGACAATAATATGTTTTTCAGTCAAATTTATTACAATAACACGTAAATTTGCGTGTATTTTTCTGAACAAGACAGTTGGGAGCAAAGGGGCCTCCTTTAACATAGCCTTTGTTCAAAAGCGGATGTTCACACGCTGATAGAAATGTAGGTGCTATAGTTCACCCGAAGACTTAATAACGCGTTAATGGTGTACACACTCCTAACCCCACACTAGGATTTTATCCACTGTCGTGGGTTCCATGTGCCAAAGACGAATACAAAAACATCAAGGCCCTGAATAGAAATCCAATATAATCATTAAATTATCTGTCTGGATGGAACCCGGAAACCACTGCGTGTCAGACCGGTATGATGTCCGCTCCAACTCGTGGGTCGTTGTACCAACCACAGTCGTATTGCTAAACCTAATATATATTTTTGGAAATGCGGACACGCCAGAGCTCCGATCGTACTCATTCCTTCATTGATATTCCTTCAAACATCCCTAAATATACGATGATGTAGTATAAATGTATGATCCCATACATCTAACCTCGGAGCCTCCACTGAATACGTAATAACGACGCGTATCGCGACGTTATTTATATTCAAATTTATTTGCTTTCCCGAGAAGATTGCTTTTTGATAGCTGTAATTACAACCACATATCATTTTAATTGTTTCGCCGAGGGGCGCAAGGGGAAGTGTTTGGTATCAAAAATTACATTGCAATTTTGAATTTAGGACGTGCTTAGTTTTGAAAATTAAGCTTTGGAATGTATTTTTTGAGGGTTCCGTACCCAAACGGTAAAATCGGAACCCTATTACTAGGACTCCGCTGTCCGTCTCTCTGTCACCAGGCTGTATCTCAGAAACCATGATAGCTCGACCGTCGAAATTTTCACACAATATTTTCTGTTGTCGCTATAACAACAAATAAAAACAGAATAAAATAAATATTAAAACGGAGCTCCCGTCAGCAAACAGCAACAGGTAGACGCTTCAAATGTTAACAAAATATTTAGTTATATATTCAGTTTATAAATAAATAATTAAATTAATATAACGTAAATATTTAAGGGGACTCCCATACAACAAACGTGATTTCTTTGCCGTTTTCTATTGATAATGGTACGGAATCCTTTGTCCGACTCACACTTGGCCGGTTTTATTATACATTATAGAATAAGGAGCAGTTAATGGTTTAATCTCAGCCTCTTAACCAAGAGTCCGTGATTCAAATCTCAGGCACGAAACACAGATTTTTCTAAGATGATTTATATACTTCTTTTTAATAAAAATATTAGTATAAATTTATAGCTATTTAATTGAACGCATACGATAAAAAATACGAAATTCAAATATAACCCCAAAGCACTGTCAGTGTATTGCAAACAAAGCCACAGACTGATAAATGGATTCTCGAGATAAACCAGTTACATGGGACTCAGTCTCATTTCGCAGATTTGGGTACTGGAAAAAATATAATGGAATGAAAAATGTGTTTTAATTTCTAATTGATGAATTTAATAAAAAATAATACTAAAGTATGTATCGCTCTACTGGTTTATGGCACAAAATAACATTTAAAATCGTTCGTTGCAATCGTGTCAATCGTAGTTGAGAAGTTCTATTTTAATAATAACATTATAAATAATATTTTAAAATAATTTAGATAACGATTTGTGGCAGTAGTGGTTTGTGATTTTTACCTATTTATATGCTAAAATAAAAAAGTACTTGTCAATTTATATAAATCGATTTGAATTATATATTAAGGGATAAGGGACTTATTCAGAGTTGTTTTAATGTAAAATTTAATTATATATATTTCCTTGTAGAGCTTATTTTGTAAATTGTATATGAAAATTTCGATATTTGTTTTATTTCCTGGTATAATCACAAAGTGCACTAAAATCGAAACAAGTACGTTTAATTTTCATCAGATACATGTGTAGATCTGTCTGTGTGTTCCGAACAAAGCCACAGACTGATAAATGGATTCTTGCAGATAAACCGAAATTATACGAAGCGCTGAGTTATTCATTCTGGAGAATCGCTGGAAATGTGATAAATAGTCAAGGAATAATTCAGTATCGCACTTACTTGAATTTTATTATAGATGCAATTTAAAGTTAAATATAAATTTTCACAATATTATAAATACGACAGTTTATGAGGATGTATGTGTGTTTGTGACTCTAACGCTAAAATTACAGATTGGATTTCGCTGATATTTGGTACACAGTTTATGACCTAGATTAACACATGGGATACTCACTACCGTGGCAAACATATAAGCTAGTGATATATAAATCTATTACTTTAGTTAAAGAATTTTTGCAACAGTAAAATAAATTTTATTTTCAATTCAAATTTAATTTACAGTTAATTCTCTGCGCTTACGTATATGTAGGTGTATTGGTACATAATATTAAGAAATACTGATTATACTTATGAGGCGTCATCTCTGATTAATTTGAGGAAGATAGACAAACAATACATAATTTAAATGAAAACAACGTAAATATATTTATCGATCAACCTTTTGAGGTGTGGTACGTAAGGTAGATGTAGCTAATGTGTGGTGTGTTGTTGTGTGTGTTTATTGATATGTGTTCCCCACAGTAGACTTCATCTAATGGTGGTTTTTGATGATAAGAAGTGTACACCACAGTGGGTGTTGATAATACATAGAAAGACGCTGCTGTCGATCTCCAGGAATTCCCTTAGTCGCCTTCAATGACATATATAAACGCGAAGAGAATGAGTGGTGCTGGTTAAATATAAGAATGGCCTTAAATTTGCGAATGCGAGATACATAACACAGCCGTAAAGTGGTTTGTGGTTCACCGAACGCACCGCCACCACATATGTCTGTCGTATAAAAGTGTTAAACACATTTAATCCGGCGATGCATTGGCGACTCCTCAGGTGTTGTGAATTTCCATAGGCGACGATAACTACTTTCCATCAAGGTCTGCCTTATCGTTAGGTACAAATATAAAAAAATGGTTCGAAAGGATAACTTCAATCTTCAGAGCCAGTGATGCTGTGCCCAACCTCGGGTAGAACTCCATAGCTAATTGGGCTCGATTACAAAAGCCCATAGCAGCGATTACTTCAGATGAAACGTTTCCTACTTCAATAAAACCCCATAGAACACAGGACCATTTTACAATACTTCACATGGCACGCGCCACGCCATGAATAACACATGAGTCGATTAAGCGGCAGCCCCATAGCTAACAGATTAGATGGACTCCCACCGTTTATAAATATAAATCGATTCCCTTTATTGTCTTTAGCGAAACAAGCACTAATGGGACTTATTGCGAGATTGATGGAGGCAATATCTGTTCGTTTTTTTAATCGAAAATGGAAGCTCGGAGTAGAGGGCGCTGTATGACTATTTACTGAAATACCCACACAGAGTTTTTCGAGATTTTACCCTCTTATATATTGTTTTAGGGAATATATGGTGGCAAGCTCAAGTCATTGAGCAAGTAAAATAATTGTAAAGAAGTCGGTTAAAAATAATGATTAAAAACACAAAGCAGTAAGCTTACAATTTTATTACTAATCTTATATTACAGCGTATTTAAATATACGAATGCGAGTTTGTGCGTGAGAATGTGAGTTTAATTGTCACATAACTTTTTATGTCGTATATTTAAGGACATTCAACTAATTACATCGTTGTTATTATAAACGTACTGGTTTGACACGCAGTGGGTTTCGGGTTCAATCCCCGGCAGAAATCTGAACGATCTGATATGAGTATTTGTGTATTGCGTAGGTATATGTATTTGTGTGCGAACATGGCATTCACGACACTGGAGATTTTTTTGTGTCTATGGTCTTTGAGTGCAGAATGCGTAGAATGCATTAATTAATGTCATACAATTCAGATTCGCTAGTACTTCGCTTTTCGTTAGCGACGATCACCCTATCTCACAACGTTAATTCCTTATGCAATATCGAATTTAATACATGCACTCTTACGGAAAATAAATCAAATATCATGATTTCGTACACCTGGACTGATATGGTTGATTTATTAACTGTTTCAATAACTTCGCTAGTGATTAAACCAACTTAACTGCAAGTATTGAACAAATAGACACTGTAATGTTGCGCTGATAATTGGTTAGGGACAATTCTATTGCGTTTCGAGTAATTTAGCTGTCTCGGGGATTTATAGCTGGTGGTCTGTCATTTTAATTCGCAGATAAGGAAGAAATTTATGTTGCCAGCCGTAAGAAATTTTCCCAAAATAATGGGATATTTTTTATTTAGATCTTGTGATTTTCACCTTACCAACCCATAAGCGTTCACATAATATCTGTAGAAATACGAACGTACATAAAAAAATAAGTATTTAAAATAGAGAGAATAAAAGCGCTTAAGCTTATTTGGTATATTTTTGGAAGGAAAAACAAAACTCGGAGGTGGAAAAATATAAATGTGTATTATTTTATCCCATAAAGGAAAATCATATGAAACACCTAAATATTTTCGTAATAGATCTAAATATTTAAGTTACAAGTTTATGAAGTGTTACAAATTAAAACAAACTAAATCGTGCAACACTGTAGACCCCGCGGCATCGTTTAAAGAAACGATAAGTCTAAGCAAGTAGAAGATAATAAATCTAGCAGGTGTTCAAGGAACACTATTTCCGTTTAATTACTTGTTTATAATAAGTAGTTATGTATGGTATAATTAATAATGCAATTATTGTGAAACAGCTTTCATTGGTGCAAAACAAATTGGAGAAATTATTGCTAACATATTTTTTGCTAGTTTTTACGTTTACATATCGATTTATTTTTATACGTTTTTTTGAACTTATTTTGAGTTATATCTTACTTGATTTTTGACATTTATTCACAGTCGGATTGAACTATATTGAAATTCAGTTCCATTTCAAAGGAGGAGACCTCGAAGAAGGTCCAACCCGGCGACGCCGCGGTAGAATGCGAAAGCTTGCCTGTGCCGTGACGAGGTCACGGCGTAGAGTCGGCATCGGCCTCGGCATAGAGTTGCCAATATGGTCAGCCAGTAAGATTCCTGTATAACCCTCTGTCACCTTAATGACAAAAGTTAAACATACTCATGACGGACTTTTCTTAATAAAAAAGGTATTTTATGTACCATGAGTATCGAGACACACAAGGAAGAATAACATGCAAACCCAGAAATTTGAGAAAATTATTTAGTCTACCTGACCGACAATATGGCTTATAAAAACGTATATTTTCTACGTAATATTTATGTAAAAATATATTCAAACCATTATGCGGCACAATTCACCAATGTATCAAGTATTTATGATCGTTTTTAATGTATTTAATAACGATTAAAACGATGTTTGTCGCAATAAATACGGCGCACGTGTGCACACAGCTTGGCTTGATTTATATGTTTGTGTGGATGAGGCTTTGCGGGACCTTTGTAAACGGGCAGAACCCAGTTACTGACTTTTTATAATTTACATGTAGTAAACGAACACATGCAGTTTACCTGATGGTAAGTGACTACTGCCGCATATCAACACCTACAATCAACTCTAAATAAGATAAGTCTTACCTAAGGCCTTAGCTACTTTGCTCTCCCTGAGGATTAAGGTGAAACCACTCGCTTATGTGTGTTCCTCTTTTTTATATTCATAAAAACTACTTGATAATGAAATAAGAACGATAAAGTAAATGTTTAGAAGCAAAAATCCCATCTTAATCAGGCAGCCTAATATCATAACAGTCAAATTTTGTTTTGAATATCCTCAACTATTAAAAATGTATTAAAAAAATAGAGATAAAGGACAACGCAGCCAGCATTCTTGAGAAGTTTGAGACGCATTCTTGCATTATCTTTCTTCACTCCTAAGCGCGATTTGACCACTTCGTTGTTTTTCTTTTTTTATTTTATACTTAATTTTTATCTTTTTGCTGCGTTTATTTAAATTTCAATAATTAATTTAGTTGTACAATTTTTTGTGAATGTTATTTACGTAATTCTGTTTGAGAGCAGCTAGGTGTGGTTTGGAGGCAGTTATACGTACCCTCGCGGCGGTTAAAAACGTAATTCTGCGGATCTGACCGGAACGCGCCGCAATTGACAATGCTACGGCTGAAGGGCTAAGCGTGAGTCGATATCGATTTACAGGAAAAACGAATATGCCATAATATGATATACTATAGATACACTTAATAAGTATTTACAGTATGCGTTTTAATTGTAAGTTGTTAAGAACACAAATAGAACAAATTCTCTTTGAAGATGATTATAGCTGTGTTGTTACACTTGCATTACATGTATTGTAACTTTGAATAATAATAGACAAATGATTTTATTATTCTCTTAAAATCCTATTTATACGTCTAGAAAATAGAGATATCCAAATAAAACATAGTGTAAAATAAAAATATAGTAACAACAATTAACCTTGACAAAAATATCAGTTTGTTTTTAGTGATATACGTTTTGCAGTTTATCATAATCGCAACATAATGGCAATAATTGAGCATATTTATATATTAGCATTAAGTAATTATTTTGATTTTGATGTATCCGGCGTACCAGTACGCAAACATAATAGGTATATAGGCACACTTGCGCATAATGAGATAA
>MOOZ01000067.1:807736-819857 GCA_002930495.1 Cecropterus lyciades | reverse complement strand
TAAAATCATTTCGTGATTTTTTATATAAAACGTATCCAAATTAATACATTCAAAGTGTCAAAATCCTCTAAATGAAAACCAACCTCACATCGTGTTCTGTACATGACATGGGGATTTGATCGCGGGCCCCCAGCGCGGGGTCTCGGGTTCAACTCGACAAGGATTGGGCGTACCGTGCTTATCATGTAGGGTCTAATTCATTATTCTGAAACTTGATTCGTTCTTTACATTTAAGTTTTTGTTGTGTGACATTGTTTTCATTTAAAGGTTTTTACTGGACTGCGTCAATTGCCTGCAGAATTGATGAGTATAGTAAATACTTACTGTTTTATTTCTGCCATTGGGTAAATGATTCGAGGTCGATTCCCAGGGTGAGTCAACGTAGCATGTTTACGTAACATACACGTAATCATCCTAATACCATAAAGTCGAAAATTTGTGAGGATGTATATTTAGTAGTCTTTCACGCAAAAACTGCTGGTTGGATATCCCTAAAATTTTTGCACACATATATATACCTTGTTTATGATTTGGATTAACACATAGGAATCTTTAAGTAAAGATATTGTATGAGATTGACACTTTTCTGACAATAAACGTTTTATTATTATAAAATAACCGAAACGGGCGGAGCCGCGGGTACAATGTAGTAGTGTCATTAATAGTATGTATCGTACTGCAGAGTGTTACATTAATTTAGATTATCATATAAATATAAAAAACTAAGTATAAGTAAAGAGAAGTAAGCTTATTAATATTATACTAGATGTAAACCCAGCTTCGCTCGATTGAGATGTGACTCATACATAATATTTAACAAAATGTAGGTAGATATTTTTGTAGTTACAATCAACTAAAAGGTTTATTAGACCTTAGACTTAGAAGCAGATACTCTTAAAAACTGCCAGATCGCCAGACGCCACCACTTTAGTAAGTAGATCACAGTTTAATATACTGGTCCCAGAGCTAGCCACATCAATTCAAATTCCGAACATATTTATACAAACCTACACACGTTCTCAACAGCGCGGCAGCGTGATGCAGAAATGCAAGGTAAAATGTTGTAACGCCATCTAGTATGAAATATGAAACTATATAAGGTAAATAACGCCGCTAGATGGCAGTTTATCCCTATTACTATATGAATCGGCTTTAAGGAATTCAAGATGGCATTAAAGTGGCCAATATGGCGACTATTTATACCATTAGAATGTAACCAAATACTCGACAATCCGAATTTTGCGGATATATGTTGTCGAATCGAAATCAATATTTTTTATGTTTTATTATTTAGGTAAGGTTTTAATCAAGTCTAACGTACCCTTTTGTTTGTAACGTTTTGACGGAATTATTTATATAGAAATGCGAGTTATTGTGAATGTATGTAATGAGTCAAAGTCAGAGACGTAGAAGACCTAAAGTTTGTCAAATCCCAGCATACAGAACCATCTTTAAGAAAAATCATCATAAATGCTTCTCTGTACAACATTATTGACACGAAAATTAAACATCCATCCCTTAACTATAACTAAATTAAAAAGTTGCTACATTTTTTTTGTTATTCTTCAACTAAAATGAAACAGAGCTATTGTTACAAAGATAACATGATATACATATATGTCATTTATTAATATAATATTTTTCACATATGGGCTCACACACACTCTCACGCACACACACACACACACACATTCATGATTCAATACTTAATAAGTTGGTTGTACTTAACTTAGTAAAAAATGTATTGTATACTTGATAAAATTGATTAAATTAATTACTTGCCCTGGTGATGAGCGGAGTACCCAGTAATACGGGCAATCAGCCAAGTACAGGGGCCTTACGTTCTGTTTTGACACAGTCTATTTGATCAATGAAATATTTTTTCCTTTTTTTTCATTATGTGTGTTTCTCTTTCACGCAAAAACTGATCGAATTTCGCTGAAATTGGCATACAGATACGAGTAGTTTATGATCTCATTACCATGAAAAAAGTAACTGAAGCGGAGCCGCAGGGGCAAGCTAGTGTCCTATTATAATAAACTCAATTTTAAAACTAGTTACATCGTTAAAAACATTAAACAATAAGAGTTTATTGTTTAATTTCGTTTCAAGCAGTCGGGTGACTGCTTGAAACGAAATTTTTGTTCATAATGATATAAGTATATTTAATTTAATGCTTATATGAGTTTTTACCAAAATATTCAAGTTAAAGTATTATAATATACATATTTTTAGATTGCTCTATTTACTAGGTTTCATTTGATATCCTTTTTGTCGCAATAGTAAGAAAAATCTTTCCTCCCACCCTTTTTTCTTCTATTTCCATGTGCCATTTTTAAAGATATGTCGCTTTTCTAACTTAGATGATTCTAATGATGTATCATACGTCACAATCCATCAAGATGTTTGGGCTGTTGCGCGTGCCTAAGAAATGGATAAGTATACAACCGTACATACATACGCTCGAAAAACATTACCCTCTTTCTGACGCAGTCGGAGAATAATGTAAAAGAGTTCATTTAAGGATTTTGATTCAAAATTGCGGAACTCTGTATGTTTGCCTCATATGCAAGCGAAAAACATATAACATTCTATATCATATCCCTAATTATAACAATTTATCATAAAATATAATAATATTTTATATAATACGTTATTACACTCTACTAAATTATGAAACAAATTTTGCCTACTCTATGTGAATCGTGTTAGTTGTAATAACCGTCCCGTCCGGGGTCCCGGGTTCAAGCCTACACGGTTTGGGCGGTACTTTATGTCACGTAGTTTAGTTAGATCGTTGCGTTTTGTTTATTTATTGTTTTGTTTTGTTAAAGTAAAAAAGAATTATAGTATAGAGAGGTAATATGAACTATTCCATTACTTATTCAAATAAGATAATCAGCTATTATAATATCTACCTTATAGAAGCTAGAAGCTATTGTTTTTGAGTCTAAAATAAGTAGTAAAGTAGACTAACTTTTTCTAAGGCCAGGTATTCCATCACAGTAGCTACTCAAGAATACAAAGAACTATCATTTTGTGATTTATTTCATGTGGAAATGCTTTTCTACTCGGTTAAGTTTACTAAGTTAATGAGTTATTTAAGTTAGTCAATTAAGTTTAAGTCAAGTACTTTTACAATATGAATAGTTAAAAAGAAATCTGGTCGTAACAAATCTGTTATATAATATTCTCTTACAATCTTAGTTACATACGAATTCAATATAATATATATCTTTTTCCTTTTTATTGTCATTAGCATGGGATATGATGAAACTGTCTGAATGAAATGAAGTTAAACGAGTCTGAATTTTAACGATATCGTTATGTAAAATATTGTAACGAATATCTATATCCGTAACAATTATTAAAATGCCCATCACAAAAGAACCTCCATTCGGCGGTAACGAACCGCATTTAATAGATACCGCTCGCTCACCGCGGAATAAAATCTATTCCCAACTAAAAACCGAAACGTAAGCGAATTTCAGGAGTATATTCAACGCAACAGCGCCCATCCAATCTCGCGATCATTTAGTTGAAATATGGAGTGTAGAACAACGGTGGGTGCGTTTATAGACATGCTGATTTAACGCTTCGATAACCCGCGGGGAACTTTTTTATTATATAGAAGTAGCAAACGAGCATTCAGTCCACCTGATAGCCAATTCCATATAGAAGAGGTGTTCTACTTGAACACGGTCACGGATGCGTTGCCATTCCTGAGTATTGAGATTGTCACCTCATGTGAAAGTCACCCGGTAGCCCCTTCTAAGAAATATAAAAACTACTTCACATTGGAAATAGATGCCGCAAAGGTACCTTTCCGATCGTATCATACGGGTTTTACATTTTTTGTATTTAAGAGACAAATGGGTATGCAATCCATTTGTTGGTCAGGGGTCACTGCCGTCTATATCCAACTCCACATAAGAAGGATTTGAAGTTATTCGCAGATGCGCTGCTACTCCTATTTTAATGCTTGATTAAAATGGTCGCATCATACGCAAGTGAGCCAACAACCACACCCTTCCACTGAGACGCAATAACTATGTCACGTTGGAATTAGGTGTAGCGATGATACCTTCTCGATCGTACCATACTCGTTCTACCCTGTGAAAAAGAGCTATAGGGTAACACATTAAAATATAAATACTCATTTAAGATACTACAAGAGCGATTTTTACTACCTACATAGTATCGTAAGAGTTAGTTTTATCGTGCTTCCCACTATATCGGAAACTGTTCCGGCAATATTTCAACTAAACGACGTTCAGCTTGTTCACGAGAGATTTGGTATAGATGGAAGATTACAGTTCACATATAAATGTTTATTTGTTTTCGTATTTTTATATTGCATAAAATTTGGTAAGGGTGAAATGGTTTTTGAGTCTACCAGGGTCTGTCAGGTTTGACGCCGGAGCATCTCCACTATTGCAATGCGGATTAGTCGAGGGGATGTACATTACTCAGTGATGAATATTTTTCATACTACCCATAAGCCCTTCGAAAAAATTGGAATCATTTCATCGTGACCCTAAGCTCAGCGTCCCTTCCAAAGATTGTCAACTCTCATAAAATTTAGCCATTAGAGGTCACCCATCTCCTGGTCGGAATCCACGTCAGCGTACATCGTAACGAATCTTTGTAGTTTCAGTATCTCTTAGAACGATTTAGTATCAAAACATTTGGCGTTAAAATATAATTAGACGTTTGTTTGAACAAGCATTGAACCAAAAAATATCTGTAAAAAAATCTAGTAGGTAGGTACTCGTTGTTACTCTCAGGGCGGAGCGCTAACATAATTTGTTAAACATAACATAGTTTCTGTTTTAAAAGTATTTAAAACAGAAAACATTTAATTTATAAACTTTTATTAAATGTATGCTTCAGTAAAACTAAACACAAACTAAGAAAAGTTTATTCCATTCAACAATTGCCACTTGAAGTAACAGTAAGTAGCTAGCCAGACTTCAAAGTTAAGTATTAACTTTTGAAGTTTCACTACTTACTGTCCATTGGCTTCTGGCCTAGACAAACATTATTTTCGTGCCAGAGAATAAACAGTATGTAGTTAAACTATGATACGTTTTTCTTTTCTTGCCAAGTTGTTCGCGGATTGGAAATCAAAGCTGTTGAAACAAATAGTTCTCAATTTTATAAAATATTTATATATCATTTACCCCTACAAAATAGTGAAAAAAATCTTAATCTATGTTTGACACATGTCATACATGATAATTATGATGGTGTCATTTCGTCATAGGCGACCATCTCAGTCCTTTAGAGCAGCAATGTATCTGTGATCGACTTCAGATAGAACCCCTGTTCTTTATAAATCTGTTTGCTTCTAATTGTGACTGACCATGTTTATAAAATAAATTATGCACGGTTTATTACTGTTTACTGTAAACAAGTAGGTACTGCTGTGTTTACTGTAAGCAAGTTATTGTACTGTGAGATACTGTAAACACAACAAGGGTCCGAGTGCAATACACCGCGGTCATTTCTGCACCATTTAGTTCGTTAAGATACAATATTTTCTTCATTCTTTTCACACCATCTGCTCTTTATTTATTTTTTGTGCGAGATACTAAATGTGGATGATGTTCCCTGTTATTATTGTATTTTACAATTTGTCTTAATATATTTATAATTGTGTAAAAAAAGTGAGTGAAAAGTTAGTAATAGACAAAAAGACGAAAAAGAAGTGTGTTGCATGTAACAAGAAACATAGACAGCGAATATAATTGGCGGGTTCCGTTTTTACCCTTTTGGTACGGAACCCTAAAAATTATACTGAAAATGAAGGTTTACTACGTATTTTCATTTTATCTCGAACAACAAATATCGAAGACTTCCAATTGCAATTATTTCTCCACAATCCAAAAAGTAATATACTCATAAACATAAATAATTCCGAAGTAATCAGATGTCCTCTTAAACAATACATAATTTATCGGTGCCAACGAAAATTGAGGAAAATGTTGGAAAAATTGGGAATTCTTCCCGTAATTTAGCGTCAAGTCGGTAACCGGGGGACGGTTATGGGCGGAACCTGCTTTATTGGACAATATATTCTCCCCATCTTAACCCCATCTATAAAAAAACATGTGATATTGGTGCTATACTGATGTATTGTATAGGGTATCTACGTGTCAGTGTGATTATTGCCAAGTGGCAAAAAAGGAAGCAGTCAAAGTGATTTATGCTTAGATTCCCGGTTCGTGGCACAGCGGCATTATCTGACACGTAGTAATCCAGGTTTTTTTTTATCAGATCAAGATTTCTAAACACTCTTTTTTATATAATATAAGTATAGATCTTTTTAAGAGTATGGAAGTAGCAAACGACCATGCAGCCCACCTGATGGTAAGTGGCTACTGCCGCCCATGGACATCTGTAATCAACTCCAGGTAAGATCAAAGTCACACCTAAGGTTAGCCACAGATGTGTTGCTACCCCTGAGGACTAAGATGGATTACCTCGGAAAAGTGTGTCTCCCTAACCACACCTTTCAGACCAAAACACAATAGCGCATAACACTGCTGTTATTAGGCAGAAATAGACGTGGCGGTGGTGCATTCGGAGTCGAACCACAAAGAGTTCTACCACCTCAAAAATATATAGATAGAAGTATTACGCGGAAAACCTGCAATCAACCCTAGATAATATTATATTACCTCAGGTTGGCCATAGATACTTACAACGCACTCCGGAGGATTAAGTTTAGATGCAAGGGATAAGCATGTCTCCCTTATCACCCTGACGATAGAACCTTTTGTATCTCGACGCACCACCGACATATTTTTTTTCTAATAACGCAGTCTTTTTCTAATAAGGATGTAAGAGGGCAGACATATTTATCCGGCGTATTTTCAATTTAGTCTTCAGTGGTAGCAACGCACCAGTGGCTAACCTCAAGTAATAGTCTTATCTTTCCTGGAGATGATTATAGATCTCTATAAGTGGTAGTGAATAACCATCAGGTGGACTGCATGTTCATTTGCCACTTCAGTATAGAAAAAAAATGTATGTACGTTATTTAGATGTTCGGAGCATGAAAGGCAATAAAAATTGAACGCTAATATAATTTCATGCATGGAAGGTATAAACATTTGTACCATGTGTAGCACCATTGAGAGGCATTCCAACGGGCGTAAACCGCAATAGTCGTTAGTGACGCATGCTCAGGGCAATTTCACATTGAGGATAAAGTTCACTAGAAATTAATGAGTATTCGTTCAAGGATGGAATGAATGATTTTTTTGGACTGAAAATTCCTTAGAATTGATGTGATTTTAAACGCAATGAAACAAAAATGCGTTACCAACGAAACAGTTGTCGTCGCTGCAAACGTTTAGCGCTTAAAGCGTGAATCAGCGCTCGAGGCCTACCCCAGTTATGGGGAAAGACATTCCAAGAAGTGAGAATAAAACGGGCTACTCTCTGTTGCAGCAGCTATTAAGTTTTTTATACTCTCATGGGGTCTCTGTGTATGCACCTTTACCTCTAACATTTTACGAGACCGTTACAATATCTCTGTTAGGTTAAGCCGACTTCGTGTGTGCAAAGCTAAAAGCTGGAATTTACAAATTTGTTACTTTGCAGCTAAATCTATGCTTTTTTCTGATTTGTTTTCAAAAATTCATACTGATATTTGTTTTATTTGTTATACCATTTTTTATCTATTTTAGGTTACTAAGTTTTTGTAAGAAATTTTAGTATTTGATGGCCCTGGAACTTAGTAATCGTCCAAAAATCGGCTGTAGAACTTTTTTTTATCAAATTGAAATAGCAAACGAGCATATAGTCCACCGTGATGGTGAGTGGTCACTGCCGTCCACGGACCTCTGTAAGTAACTTCATATAGAACAGGGGTTCTATCTTAAGTCGATCACAGATGCGTTGCTACTCCCAAGGACTAAGATGGTTGCCTCACACATAAGTGAGCTGGCAATCACACCCTTCCAACGAAACGCAAGAACTGCTTCACGCTAGAAATACACTGGTTCTACCACCTGTGCGTTTTTAATAAGGAAGTTGGTATTGGTATGCCTCGCGTACACACTCACTCACTCACACTCCACACCACTTCTTTTTTTCATTTCATGTCCTCGTCATGGGGATACATAAACAAATTAGTTCAACTTGGTCCGGCATATTGGACGTGAAAAGACTTCACTTCACGTGTATGCAAAATTTCAGTTCGATTGACTGATTTCATCTTTAGTTAGGAGAATTGATGATCATTTACATACGACTTAACAAAGTTAGATAAAAGCTGATGATAATAATAAAAAGCTTGCAATAATCCTGACTCTCAGCCTCCATACGACCCCGTCTAGAAATCTAACCTAAGGAAATTCTAAGGTAATTTTCCACCAAAATTCAAATCGTGGTACCAAGTTATGCAGCTCAATTAGCATGCGGAGTTCACATGTGTGTGTCTTTGTACGTGATACGTGTGTGTATGTGTATATATATGTTACGTATGTGTGTTTGTGATATGTATGTGTGTCCGCTATCGCCTTACCCTGGAACTGCATTTACGTTGCTTCGGTTATTCGATTCCCGAATTCCTTCTATGACTTAACAATAAGGCTAGTAATATACAGAAGATATATTTTTGCGTTTAAATATTGTCATGATTTTTCTTAGCGGTGTTGCAGTTCCTAAATGGGTGCAATGAACTCATTTTAGTACATGAATGTCGCCTATACTTGTATTTTATTACATCCGATGATGAGAAATCTGACGTAGCTTTATTAGATCTGTCTTGAAGAGTTTAAATAAAAACCTTTACGACTTACTTCTACCTCAAGTATATTTTATGAATTAATTGTATTTTTTATCTATCCATATTATAGTAATGAAAGTGTCGCGGGTCTGTATATCGCATATATTCGCCATAAGGATATTTTCGAACACTGAGTAATAAGTAATAGTAGACGTTTCTACATTTTTTTAATTTTTGTTTACAGACAAACATAGAGTTTGATATTGCATCGAAATTTGAAATATCTTGAGTACAATTTGATTTTTAGGTACATTAAGAAAAACGAAAATTCAAATTAAACCTATCTTTACAATGTAAGTCTAAACTAAGACTAAGCTTAATATCCAAAGAAATTTTAAATTTGTTAATGTGGTTCTTTTTCGGCGTGTCTTTAAAATCTTCTCTAAGCATGAAATAACGAAACGCAGACATACTTAAACCTTAAAACCATATTTATATTACGTTCATGTATCACCAGCTTTACGGAACCCGGAGTACCGTTAAACTGAACTTGATAATACACTGGAGATAAAATGAACCCAAATACACCGTAATACGTATTATTTTCGTGTGTCATAACAGATTTAATTTAAAATTGTGGTGTGCACTTATATCTCTCGGGATTTTGAGTCAAATTGGATTGCTTTTCTACAAGTTTAACATTTGCATAAGGACAAAGAGGTTTGGAGTTATGTACCACTTCACGGAAATGGCTCTCGGACAAGGAAAAAGTGGAAGGAAATCTGATAAGAGTAAAAGAAAAATCTTAAAGCGTACTAGTCCTTGGTTTTAATAGGCGGACGGTACGTTTAAGATGTTTGAGAAAAGGTTAAGAAGCGGCCTTTTACGCATTTCGGGATTTTTAAGTAATTAACTGTAAAGGGTTAAACAATAACTTTTTCATATCATAGAGGCAGACGAGTACGAGCTGATACCATCTAATGATAAGCGGCCATTGCCACCCACAGACAGCTGAAACTAAATTTAGCTAACCTTAATCTTAATCAATTTATGGTCGGCCATAAATGCATTGCTATCTATGCTATGCTGTGGACTAAGTTTGTAAGCGACGGATAAATATGCCTTTTATCACATCCTTTACACCAGAATACAGCAGCGCTGCGGTTTTTAGGATGTGACGGTAATGGATTCGAGACACAAAAGGTTCTAGCACCTTTAGAGACCATGATTAGTAATCAGTCCCGATTATTACATATCAGTCATTAAACGGTTAAAATTTTAAGTGGTTTAATAAGATCTTACATGATTCGGCCACTTATCCATACCGCACTATTCGCATCAGAAAAAAAGATGCGCTCAATAGGTTGCGCACCAAAAACGTAACGAGGTCATTCGATCACTAGATCTCACTCCTCATATTTTTCTCTTACCGGACGCCTTATATAACAATCGATTCTTAAGGAGTTAACTCCAAAAAGTCGGCATACACTTCAAGCCTCACTAATGCCAACACTAAAACATAGGTTTGCAACCATGAGAACCGAAATAAATTAACGATTATTCTATTTCTTTTAAACTGTATAAAATCAAAATACTCTCATTCCACAGATAAAAAAATGAAAATAGAAGGAACTATGCTAAAACATCTCAAATTTTGAGATGTTTTAACATAGTTTTTACTACATTTAAGCTTCTATTTATCATTATTTATGTCAATTGTGACTAAAGGCTTCACGTTAAATGCATCAGAAACCATATAAAAAGTATTAAAGTTCAGCGAATAACAGCGTAAATAACATCGTAGGAAGCTTATTATCGTCTAAGATCTAGAGATAAATCTCCGGAGTAACGCGGCGGTTTATCATCCCCTTCCTCATTTTACGCCGAGACCTAACACCGAAGCACGGATTCACAGTATTTATCATGGATTCCACACTAAATATTTATCATTGTGTCTAAATATATCATCTAGATTTATTGATACTGATAAAAATGTTTTTGTGCAAAAAAAGTGGATAATGAAATGATATGTGATTCAAGCTTTTTCATGTCTCAGAGCTGGGCAAAGGTCACCACACAAATATAAGAGCATCTTTATTCTTGCATGCTCTATTTCGTCTTCTTTTTATAAAAAGCGACCATCTTAGACTTCTGGAGTAGCAACGAATTTGTAATTAAGTTCACATAGTACAAGCCATGTGTGGATTAGTAAATTTCAAACAACTTAAATAACTGATATAATTTTTACAACTCTCATGCACGTAATTTTAAGTACCTAATAATTACTTTTTATACACTAATCGTTTTGAAAATTTTGAGGTGCCTGAGATTCATAACGCGTGTTATGATATCAAATTTTAAAACAACTTGACTACCGCTGCCTTTAAAAATATATATAAAGTACTTAATTAAAGGTTAACATTAAATATTAAATACATTAAATATTTAAAAAAAAATCGGACAAATTGTTTTAATTCTCGCAATGACGAGGCTCGAACTCTACTCAAATAAGACATTTCCCAAAATCCGCAAATGAGATCATTCGTGAAACTACACATAAAATGCACGAAGTCGACGACTAATCATTGCAGTGTCTCATTATTTCTTAGTCGACAGATAAATTTATACGAGCTCTTGTTTGTCTCACCAAAACAGGGAAAGTGAGAAGCGATTAAAATTAATTGCTTCATCTAATCCTACTTAAATTGTGATCATTACGGCAAATTCAAATTTAAAATAAAAAAATGAAACTGTGTCTGTATATCGTATATTTGTAAAAGGATTTATTGGGGGACTGAGTAAGAGTAATAGTAGACATTTCTCTATTATATTGTTTTTATCAGTCTCATCTTTTGTCTATATGCTTGAAATTGCATCAAACCAAAACCATTTCATCATGCCGAATATAATTATGTTTGTTGTGTTTTTTTACTTCATTAAAAAACTATTAGAAGTGGGTATTTACAATTTGTAGAATGTTACTTTTTTAAAATGAGAGTGAAACCACGAATCAGAAGTAGTTAAAAATAAGAACAAAGAGAATTATTTATTTCGTAACTTTCCTTTAAGTTACTCCTTTATCGTTGATTGTGAAGCCACCGTATTACATCTGGCTGCTGTATCTGGCGCTACCATTTGTCAAGCGATACCTACTCTCGTAAATCTATCAGAGTATTTAAATCGCATTGAATCAACGCCAACCTTCTTTTTAATTTTCATATTAACAGTTAGAATCGGACCGATATTAAAAAGATTTATGATAATACGAGTAGAAGCTAAAAGTATCTTGAACATGGTAAAATCTTTTTAAGAATGCAATATTTTTTTTTATCAAATTGAAGTGGCAAATTAGTATGCAGTTCACCTGATGGTAAGTGTTTA
>MOOZ01000067.1:770693-794371 GCA_002930495.1 Cecropterus lyciades | reverse complement strand
GTTGTAATCGAATACACACTCTACGGTTGTTCTAACCATATTGGTAGATGGAAGGGTATGGCTGCCGGCTCTCTTACTTGAAATTGTTTTTTTCTCGGATTGAAATATCAAATGAGCATGCAGTCCACCTGAGCGGTAAGTGGTCACCGCCAGCCACGGACATCTGTAAGCAACTTCATATGGAACAGGGGTTCTATCTGAAGTCGATCACAGATGCGTTGCTATTCCTGAGGACTGATATTGTCGCCTCAAATATAAGTGAACCGGCAACAACACTCTTCACACGAAGCGCAAGAACTGCTTCACGCTAGAAATAGGTGTGGCGCTGGTACTTCCCCGGTCGAACTACACCGGTTCTACCAACTGTAAAGTGACCATTGTTTTCAGGAGTGGCAACGCATGTGGTAGAAGCATGTGCTATATGTTGATTACAGATAACTATGGGTGCAGTGAGCAGTTACCATCTACAAACTCGTTTGTTATTTCAACCCCACGAAGAATATGGCTCTGAAATAGTTACCGCTCTGGTGCATTGGTCGTCAAAAGTGCAAAAAAAAGAAAAATCATAAAATAAATATAACTTTACCAACTCTACCACGTTTCGACACAATGCGATATTCGGATGCGGAAATGAAACTTATTTCCTGCGTGACACCATTGCCGCGGTGACAGAGTGTTAACTGAACGACATCAAAGGTATAATGTAATGGAACTGTCACAACTAAACTTGATATATTCAATTTTATCCCTATAATATAATTAATTAGAGCTGTAATAGCCTAATGGTTGAAACTCAGCCTGCCAATCGCAGATCCGAGTTTCGAATCCCAGGCACACATCACTGATGTTTCTAAAATTATGAGCGTATCAGAAAAAAATAATACTCCTTTACAATGATTTTTTTGTCTTAGTGATTATTTTATAAGCCAAAAAAACTGCGATGTAGACCCCGATTCTGAAAGTGTGATTCTTGAGCATTACAATTCATGAAATTCTTTGTACTGTAGCCGGAGGAAAAAGAATGATTAAATAAAAATTCATTTTATTTACAATAAAAATACAATATACTCCTAAACTATGAAACATAGCTATATAATGTATATATTTTATTATTATTTTTGTAACAGCTACATATTATAGCCTAAATGATTAGGTAAAATCAAGGATTCTCGTAAAAACTCGCAGAAAATTATGTTCAAGCAGAAATACATTTCCGTGTCGGAATCACGAAGTTCGTCGTAGCGCACTGACGTGTGTAGTACGATTGTTATATAAAGTGTAATGGAACTACCATCATACCGCAACATACAAATCGACAGGTAGATTACATGGGTATTTGCCGTATATTGCATTGTATTTTTATATTTATGAGTGAGACTTTTGTGAGTGTATATTGCATTGTACTTTTTATATTTTGTAAATATTTTGATGTGTAGTTGCCGGCTTACTCATATATGAGGCGTCCGTCTTATTGTTAACTAGCTGAGCCCGCGGTTTCACCCGCCTTTAAAAGAAATTTCATAGGTGCTCCGCTCCTATTGGTCTTAGCGTGATGATATAGCCTATAGCCTTCCTCGATAAATGGGCTATCTAACACCGAAAGAATTTTTCAAATCGGAACAGTAGTTCCTGAGATTAGCGCGTTCAAACAAACAAACAAACTCTTCAGCTTTATAATATTAGTATAGATTCTCGGGAGTAACAACGCATCTATAATCGACTTCAGGTAGAAACAATATTTATATGATGAGATTACAGATGTCCATGAGCAGCAGTAACCACGATCGTAATCGAGTGGATTGCATGCTCGTTTGAAGTGGCAAACGATGCCTGCAATCTGATAAAAATGCTTAATTTCAATAAATACCCAATGCCATAAGTATTGAATATGGCAATACATTTAGTTACATTCATACAGTGTTTCATATATCAGACAATATGGTAGTATTGTCTGGTACCAACCAAACTAGCGTGTAAAACATTCTACACGTTCCAATGGAATCATAAAAAGTCGCAGTGTTCAGTCGGAAATTCATTTCATCGCCGTGTCAGAACCGCGACATGCATTGTGGCGCACTGACACGTGTAGTGAGACTGTCAGTGCGGAGTGTAATGGAACTGCCACAACACCGCAACGTACAAATCGACAGGTAGATTACAGAACAGAGGTGTAAATTGCGTTTGTTGCATACTACTTTATTTTGTACACATTTTTATGCTTAATTTTACCCACTAACTATTGCCATGCCAATTATTGAGTACGTATTAAATACGACAGTACACTACGAAAGTTCTGTTCATTTAGTTTTAAAGAACAATAAATAATTCTACTATATTAATCATACGAGCGTATAAAACAACCTACAAGTTGCAATGGAGTCACAAAAAACTCGCAGAAAAGTCGCTGTGCTCAGTTGAAGACATTTTATTTCCACGTCGGAATCGCGACATGTGTTTTGGCGCACTGACATGTGTAGTGAGACTGTCAGTGCGGAGTGTAATGTAACCACCGTAGTGGTAGTTACATCGAGGCATACATATCGAAGGATATTGCAGGGGTACGTTTTAGTTAATAAAGGTACGATACTATTTAGTAATAGCATGAATTACTGAATGTAGCAGCATGAATTAAAATGTCTTAATTTATATAGACCTACGGAGGTACTTACGAATTGTAAGTTACAATGTTTTTTCTTACATAACCAAAGGATCTGAACACAACCTCTACTAAAAAGATCCGGCAAGCAATTCAGCGTCTTTGTCTTTTTTCTTTATTATCAATTCATCCTTATATATTTGTAATAAAACGTCTAGTTTAGAGGGCGCATTCACTTTGTTTTCACTTCTAGTCTAACACAATAGTTTCACAATCACAGGACAGTACTAGTACGCTGTAGTAGTAGTAGTAATTTTTCACTTCCAAACTCTTTCGCTTAAAGCCAACTGCCGGCAGCCATGTAAGTCCCAACCAACTGATTACTAAATACCCTCAATACTTCTTGTTTTCAAATTTCTTCCATATATCTCATAATTTCTTATATCGTATTTTTTCAACACAATTAAAACCCACGTAAGTTAATTATTAATAAATATTATTCAGCTTAATATTTAACTTTTACATATTTTTTGTGGCTTTTTTTAATATATCTTGTTCTTTACATAGAACATAAAATATATCTTGTTCTTTACATAGTCCTTAAGCACAGGACGAGTTATGACGTTTCCTCAAAACAATAATTATTTAACTTTCCTTCCATACAAAAGGTCAAACAATAGATGTCTGTCTGGCCGGGGATCGAACCGGGAACCCAGTGCGCGTTAGATCTGCATGGTGATCGGTCCGCCTCGCAAGTCGTCAAACAGAATCTTTCATTATCGACTTGTAAAGATACCATCATCTCATTTATTTCTGCCTAATAAGTGTAATAGTAGTATTAGGGGCTGTTGTTTTCTATTTGGGTAAAGGTTGTGGCAGAAACATTCACACGAGGTCTTCTGGCTTAGTCCTCAGGCATAACAATTCAACGGTGAACAACTCCAGTTCTATTTTTTTTTTTTTTATAGTATATGGAAGTAGCAAACGAGCCTGCAGCCCACTGACACCCATGCCGCCCATGGACATCTGTAGTTAACCCTACGTAAGACCAAAGTCTCACCTAAGGTTAGGCACAGATGCGTTGCTACCCCTGACGACTAAGATGGAATGCTTCGGAAAAGTATGTCTCCCTTACCACACCCTTCAGAACACAACAGCGTATAACACTGCTGTTTTTAGGCAGAAATAGGTGTGGCGGTGGCTTCCAGAATCGAACCACACAGAGTTCTACCACCATACTATTTTCTCACAAACCAAATTCATTCATTAACACACAGACAATTAAAACTATTTCCGTTGGTGGTGTGGTTAGTTAATCAGATCCTTTACAAACCCGAGCTTAATTGTAACGAACCTTATAGTTTGAAACTAAACAATGTGTAATAGAATCCTGTTTGGCATCCCAGGTAACAGATAAAACACGAACACACCTTACACGGTGACAGTATATCTGTGGCGTAATGGCAATAAAATCTATATTTTACCATACATTGCTTGTTTAAATAACTCCCATAGCATATAATCTTTGCAAACCAGCAATGTATTACAAATAGTGTTTGAATACAACTGTAGCAATAAATAGACGAAGTATTTAGGTACGTTGACAAGGGTGACCCTACGTTTGTAAGTATAAAACACGGATGGAATTTTAATTCACCCTCGTTATAGACGAGTAGGGATAGGGGTTGTAATTTTGCCCGATTTGGCGGACAAGCGGGAATGTTATTAGTGTTTTATTTGCTAGCGTCTGTTTCTCAGTTTGTTCAAGGAATTTGGAATTTAAATGCTTTAGCGAAGAAAACTTTAACCATTATTTTAGTACAGTACAATCCTTGTTAATTACGCTCGTTGCTGAACTTTATTTATTTAGTTTAATAATTAAAATATTTTACCACATCTGTTAAACTAGAATAATGAATTCAATAAGCGTAATTATAATAGTATTTTCGAAAAGATGTGGAAATGTTTAAAACTTAGCTTATTTATAGCGTGAAACAGTTCTTGCGTTTCGATTCAAGGGTGTGAGATGTTGGCTGATCTACTTTTAAGGCGAGCATCTTAGTCCTCAGGAGCAGCAAGACATCTATGATCAGCTTGAGATAGAACCTTTGTTATAATATATGGAGTTCCTTACAAATAGTCATGGGCGCCATTGACCACATTGATCAAAAATAAACGAGTCCTTCAAAAAGAACATCATTTTCTGTAATATAATTGTATTTCACGGGTACTTTTCGAGCGTATGTATGTTTGTTTGTATGTATGTATTTCCATTTCTTTGGCATGCGGTTTTTTTGCCCACCGCATCGTCTGGCCTGCGACCACACATACCACCGTTCTTCTAGGGGTTGCCTGACCGGATGGTTCGAGCACTCACTCTTGCCGCCCACAACTCCTGAGGCCACCTTTAATCGCCTCTCACGACAGGCAGATGTTACTGTAGCTCTTTTCTGATCCCGGAACTACAGGGATTCTTAGGCATGTGCCAAACGGTTTGACACATTGTAACGATATACGTACAAACACCACATCATTTTTAAAAATACCGTCTGTAAATAGGAAATAAGGGGGAGGGGGTGGGGAGTAAGGGTTAAAATTTCATTATTCATGCGGTCGCGTTGTTTGTTTTTTTATTATTATTATTATTAAACACAATCAGCAAACGAGCATGCAGTCCATCTGATAATAAGTTACTACTCCCGAGCCGACAACTGCTTCACGTCAGAAATAGGTGTGGTCGAACTACTCTGGTTCTACCACCTAAATATGGGTTGTTTTAATATTTATAACAATGTTTGTTTCCATTCCAATAAGGATGATATCCGATTACCCATTGCGGTGGCTCGGAATATACAATCGCGTCACGTCTCAAGTATAAAGCTGCTTGTTTGACGTTGTTTCCAGGGATGTTATCATTATTATAGCCTTTACGTGCTTTAAAAAGTCCATTCCTTTTGACTGTTAACCTTATACTCTGTTGCGGGCACGCAATTTATAATTTTAATGTTGTATTTCTTTAAATTTTATCTTGTTTTAGGTTTTATTATGGATACTATATTTAATATAGGTTCAAAACACATTTAAAAGAATATAAGCAAAAAGAGTATGGTTTCGATGTTTTTTTTGTGAATCGAACTGTTGTATAATGGACCTAAATAATTTTTATGATCCTATATTTGCAGTAGTATCATAAAAACTATTTAGGGACTATTAAGGGATTATACACGACGACCCGCGTGGCGGAGCGGTCACCATGCCGGTCTGCCACGCAGTGGGTCCCGGGTTCGATCCCCGGCCAGACAGACATCTGAATGATGAGTTTAGGTTTCTGTTCTGGGTCTGGGTGTTTGTGTGTTCGTTTTTGTGTGTCCATGGCACCCACGACACAGGAGAAAATCCTAGTGTGGGGTTATGAGTGTAGAAAGTGTGTGTTTATTATATAAGTTATTATTTTGATTATATATAATTATTTTTATAAGCTTTTATAGATCGACTCTACATAAAATACCATAGTAGAAAAATCTATAAACACCTCCAATTAAACCTACTATGCAAATCAGAGTGAGTGCCAAACGCACCTCGCGGATGCACCGGGCCGGATAATGCAGTTTCGTGTACTTTTTGCCCACTTGCCACCGGCCAGTTGGAGTTGTGCCACACCACTCGATATCGCCACTTTTATTGCCATTCTGTTTTATGTGTCTGTTATAGTAAAGCTAGCTTTAGTTTTTGGAATATCCTTTTATGGGCTTAAAGTCTGGTTTATTGAGTCAGTTTTGAAGATGGTAGTATCCTTTGTGGGTAGGCTGAGGATGCACCCCTCACTATGTATGCATCTACCATATAGTAGTAGTATTAAGCGCTGCTGTGATCTGGTCCGAAAGGTGTGTTAAGGGATACTTGTGTATTATAAGAAAGACTTCAATATAAAATATTTGCTATGAAGATGATAAAAAAATCTCGTTATAAATATTCAGAGGGCTTACTTTAAGTCAAAATTCATATTTTTCCTGTCATTAGCCGACTTCATTATTTAGAGCCGGAAGTTTCGGAGCTCAAGCGGACTTGGGCGGGTGGCGGATAAATTTTCTCGTAAAATTCAAATTTTACGCTAATTTCGTCTTATTTTTTTTCACTTTATTTTAGCTAGAGATGCCGTTGCATATATTTGAATGAAAATGTTATTTCGGTTGTAAATATGTTATTAAAAATCTTGAAAAATAATTTAAGTAATTGCAATTAAGACTATTGTTATTATATGAAATAATAATAACAGCTTACTATGATTATTATTTAAATAACAACACAATTTAACTGAATAATTTACTTATATGGAAATTAATTTGAATTGGCAAAGGTTCTCCAAAAAGCTTCGCACCAAGAAAACGAAACCTTAAAAAAAATCACGCTCATTTTTCACGCTCTTATTATCAAAACTGATTTGATATCTCATCTCTGAATTAAGATAGATCAGTATCAATTTTATGAGTATTTCATTGCGAATATTATAATTGTATCAGCAGATAATGTAATCCAAGCACTCAAGCAAATTGAAGCTTCGGGAGCGACTATACGACTAATTTCCGTCGCCCGAGCAATTACTCGGTAATTAGTCGATCGAGCTACGATAAAAGCTTCATGCTCGAACATGCCATTATGTTCAATTCATTCCTCTTCGGTTGCCACCTTCAGTCCTTAACGTCCTTTGATTGTCTCTAAGAATTATTCATTAGATTACATTTTGGAACATAATTTCATTAATTATGAAAAAGACTTAGATAGATACCTTTACATTTTTTCATGTATATTTAAAGCGTACAATGAATATAATTTGTATTTAATTTTGATATATAAATTAGATTGCTGGTGTAAGCGCGTAGTATTAGTAATACTACGTACGGTAGATAGTAGGTACTTTAATAAAACTTATTAAGCTCCAGAATATCTAATAAAAGAAGTCAATCTAAGACATCTGAGATATCTTCATAATATTTATTATGTTATAATTTAAGAAGACTTTAATAAAGAAAGTCTAGGTGTTAGTATCTAGGAATCTGGTGTTAGTACAAATGTGTATTCATACGAACATATTACGTATGTGCAAAGCGAAGATAGTCTGATAATAATTCTAGAAACACTATATAATGGCAATTAATCACAATTGCACTAGATTAACAATAGGCGTCAGATTTCACGCTCCATTAGCGGTGAATTGATATTAAATGTTATTTCATTCGCGAAACACTGATTTGCTGGTGTTTGTGGTCGGTGATTGCGGATCATAATGAATGAATTTTGAATCACTAAATGATCTTTCAGGAGCGGTGTATTATAGAAAATTAATTAATAACTTCTAGCTAATTTTCCTGTGCTTTTAAGGGTGTAGAATTATTTCTGTTACGACTCTTGATGATATCGCCTTATTTCTGACTTGATAAGAGTGTCATACAATGCAAAATCGTTTCTAAGGGGGGTCTATATCTTCTAATAATTAATTACTTTAAGATAATGTGTGGTGAGGGAGACAATACTTACAGGCGTTCCAACTTAGTCTTCAGCAGCAGCAATGCATATGTGGCCGATCTCAGATGAGACTCTAATCTTATCTGCGGTTGCTTACTGATGTCCAAGAGTAGCATTACTTACAATTAGCTTGACTGAATGCTCGTTTGCTACTTCTTTATCTAAAAATACTTCAGAGGCCACTTATCATTAGGAAAACATCATGTCCGTTCGCTACTTCCATCAAATAAAACATTTTCCATCGTACACCCACTTGACGTTTGGTACAGAGAAAAATTCAGCAGTAAACGCAAAATCGCGCAACAAACGCAGACGCGACACGACGGGCCCACCAGACCGGGTAATGCCGATTAAGCCGGATGTTCGTTTTTTTATCGGATTACCCGGCTGAGCTCTGCTCCTAGATATTTGTTACTCCGCCATTACAGTGTCCTGATTGATTTTCGAATCTTTTGTTTTTAATCGGATATTTTTTATCCTGGACGTCTAAAATGTTATATACCCATATGACGATTAATGGTTAGTGATCACTGCCGTACATGGAAATCAATTTTCAGACCAAAAAAAAGAGATATTACCTGAGACCGGTTATATATGCTACCCCTGAGAACTAAGTACATATCATTATTATTATCCTATATCACTTCTTATATATAGTAAAGTACTCTGTATATTAAAAACGTAGCGAAATTAAATAAGAAATTAGCAAAAAAAATAAATTTTACAAGAAAATTTATCCGCCGCTCTCCCAAGTCCGCTTGAGCTCTGAAACTTCCGGCTCTAAATAATAAAGTCGGCTAATGACAGGAAAAATACGAATTTCGACTTACAGTAAGCCCTCTGAATATTTATAACGTGAAATTATTTATGAGTTTCATAACGCTTGGTCCCGTTTTGCGAAGTGCGGCTTAACATTCACCTACATCTTTGCTAAATTAATTCTTATCCATTTATTTGTATGTCTTGTATATCAGTAGTAACATTCAGGTTTTTTTATTTGTAAATAATGTACATTTAATCCAAGTTGTAATTCATACGTAATGATTTCATGTTTTTTTGTAATATTGTAAGTTTAATTTTTGGTAATATAAAGTTCGTATTTATCGTTTACGCATTATTTCGTACTTCATTTATATTGGAATTAAACATTCATTTAGAAACGTTGCAATCTGCAAAAATATCATTTGTATTCTATTCGTTTCATTATGCTAACCTTATACTCGTTATGGCGTATTTTCGTTAATAGATTTTTGCCACAATCATTGAGGTTGTATTTTGATCTGTGTAAGAAAAATATTATAACAGACAATTACGTTTCATTCCATTACGTTTCGTTTCAATTAATTTTATTGAAACCAGTTACTCGCACAAATTACATTAAAAAAACAAACAAAGATACGATCGTACAGAATCACGAGGATCGGTTAGAACACAGAAGTGCAATAAAAGTGGCAATTCCCGTTGCGTGGCAGCACTCCAACTGGCCGGTGGCAAGTGAACACGAAATGTGCACGCAGCAAACTGCATTAGGGTGTTTATACAGGAGCGATTTGCTAACGCTTTTTCAGCAAAAAGTATGTGGGAAGAGCCCTTTGTGGCTTATCTTCGATTCCTGCCTTTTTACAGCTGTGTTAGATGCTGTGTTTTAGTTTGAAGGGATACTTACTTACACCTTACACTTATCCTAGGCTTTCCAACTTAGACCTCAATGGTAGCAATATATGTATTGCTCCTACCTCTAATCTCCAATCTCATATAGGACACGAATCTTATGTGAGGTTGATTGTATTATATATGTTAATGGGGAAATTGCCACGTATCATCAGATGGACTAAAATAAAATTGGTGTCAAAGTTAAGATTAGCACTAAATAGACGTATTTACGTACCTTCATAATTTTCGCTTACAATATTGCTGTTAAACCAGAAAAACGAGTAGCTATGAAACGTTTCGCTTGCATTCACCTAATTAAAAATACTGTTACGTTGCTTCAGTGAATTTGCTGCGTTTATGCGACTAAATTGTCGTGGATCACTAACAGCTAGACAAATCAATCGCGAATGCGATCCAGTCCCAGTGCTCCCTCGGCGTAGTCCTTTGGCACCCGGAATTGGAACGCAGGTCCGATACACTTGCCAAACTAAATGCTTGCGACTTATCAGAAACAAAATGCTAAAAATGCAAATCTTTTTCATAGTACAATACCGCCATGAGATTAAGATCTTTGCAAAAGTGTATTAACAAGTAACATGGTTAAAATATTGCGGCTGCAGCTGAGGCTTTAGCGCGTGCCAAAAAAATGGACATACATACGCTTGAAAAACATTACCCTTCTTCTGACGCAGTCGGGTAAAAATCGTTCAATAGCTTAATCTGAGATGATGAAAAAGAAGCACTCAGTTACGAGTAAATTCCACTTTCTGCTAATGATGACCTAGTTTAGTCCCACGTAAGATGTCATTACATCCGCTAAATAGCCTCAGAGGAAATCCATTATAACACAATCTTGATACTAACTTAGCTCTGAGAGCTAATTCCTAACCAGCTCAGCTTCGCTTTAGTAAAAAATTGCACTGCACTGGTTAAATACGTTTTACGAGAGATTACTCTTAATGTGGTTGAGACTTAGATAAAATTCAAGTCAATAAAATCTTATAGCCTTCTTCGATCCTAGAGATCATTGAAATTTTAATTTCAAATGTTTACTTAAAAGGACATCGTCGTTAATATTAAAATAAGTAATGAAATATAAAATGAAAATAAGTGAATAAAAAGAAAAACTATAGACCCGACTGCTCAATAATAATAACTGAAAAGGGAAAAACAAAGTTTTCAGTATCAAGATAGAAATAATATACTATTAGGTACTATTAGGCTGCACGCGGGATGAACAAAAGATACAAAAATAAACAACCAAAAGTTTTTGAGCAGAGAGTTTTTTGTTTCTTTGTCATTTAGACAGTAGAGCATGGCAAAACAAATTCATAAATGCTCGAAAAACATTACAGACTTTCTGATGTAATCGGGTAAAAAAGTATAATGAAAACAAGATATATACTTATCAGTTCATGAAATGCATACATAGGTACATATATAGGTTTATTATAAAAATAAATGACTGTGATGATTTAATCGTTAACGTTTTATTATTAAGTAGCAAATAAGACTAAATGGTGTTACGTATGAAGGCATAAAAGTTATTAGTGTGACGAATCAGTATCAGAGTATATCTTATATGCACCAAAAGGCTTATTATTATGAATATTATTCGAAGCTAAGTAGCCGTAAATATTGTAATAATTCCCAGGAAAGCCGTACAATCCAGGCAAATAGTAACCGTAGTTTGAAAGGAAGACTGCAAGCACAGGATCTACAGGATAATGATTGTGACTGTTGTAACTTGACGAAGGATATACGTAACTTTGTTTCCGATAAATTGAATTGTAATTATTTCTTGATGCAGCATAATTTGTCAAATCATCATTAGTTCTTATATTGTAGTTTCCGAGAATGTTAAATAGTTTATTCGTCAGATTTTCTTCGGTTATGGGTTTAAGAGTTGGTACAAAGTATTTTCTTTCATCTTTGTTATGATTATTTTCCAGTAAGCTTATAACCTCAGAGGCTTCAGTCACTTCGTATTTGTTGAGATTGTCATTTGTAATATTTTCTTTCAATTTTACTTCTCGTGTAGTATTAATTGCTGCATGTATTTCATTTTTATTATCATGTGAGATATTGTTTTTGAAATTTTCGTTTTCAACTTTTTTAGCCTTTCGTGAACGTGCTGGTTTGTTATTTTTATCCACTTCTGTACTGGTTAAGTGTTTATGGTCATTATGATCCAGCCAAGACTCTGTAAAGATTAACATACTCCCTATTATTTAAAGTATTATGTAATAAAAAAAATAATTTTATAAATAAAGATTATGTTATTCTTCATATTTGAAAAAAATAAACAAGACATATTATTTGTAAAATCTTATGTTTCAGAAAGTAAAAAAAAATACTATATACAATTAAACTTTCTAATTCACTGCAAATATTTTGTGCAGTAACTCACAAAAAATTCTTAAAATATAAGAATATCTAGATAACTCACCCGTTATTTCCCGTATATTTTCATTTGCATCAATTTCTATACCACCGTAGTAATTGCCTTCATTCATCAGCTCGACATTTATATCCTGAGGTTTTACGTTAGTAATTTGTTCAATATGTCCAACATTCTCTGTGGAATGTACAATAGGATTCCAAGAGGCAGAAAAATGTTCTATTTCTGGTCTTTTAATGAAATTTCTTCGTAGGTTGCCGAGGACTTTCTCATTTGATATGGGTCTCCAACCATTATTGTAGTCTATATTTTCTTCTGCTTGACTTACGTACAAAAAAAATGCTTTACCAATAAATATCTGAAACAACACAAATATTTTTATTAAATTGTTTTAGGTATATTACTATTACTTTCTACCTAGATGTAGTGAAAACTTAAACATACTAGAAGAGTACCATGGTAGAAAAATAAATAATGTAGTTAGAACGTCTAACTACATTATTTATTTATATAATAATACATAAATATTTTATTATTTTACATTTTCCAATTTAATTAATCCGTTTAAAATTTGTAGTTATTTAAATTGCTTATACATTAGATAAAGAATAGTCGAAAGGTTCCTCGGCCTCTCAATCGAGGGTCCGAGGAAATAATCTCAGGTCGTCCGGTTTGCTACTTTATATAATAAGAAAAAAACATTAACTAATATTCTACACAATTACTATTAAAATAATCCGGGAAACAATACAAAAGTTACTTACTATAATAATTCCAGAGACAGGGAACATAGTTAACACAAAGCACTTTACGTTACTTTAGTGACTGATTCTGAACTATTGTCCAGTGTGGGCTCGTGTGTACCAATGACATGGGTCAATGCACAAAGATGTTAGTAAAGCTTAGTACAGGATGCAAAAATGTTGGATTTGGGTTCTACTAACTAAATGTGTTTCTAACAAAGATTGGACTACATAAAGTGAAACGTTTACAACACAATTTTAAAACGATGTTGTTGAGAATTCGAATTAATTCACTTGAATATTTCGGAGGAAATGTTTAAAAAGTAATAATCTCATCTTACAACATTATAAATGCGAGGATGTCCGTGTGCGGATATATGTGTGTTTGTCACTCTTTCAAGCAAAAACTACAGATTGGATTTGGATGAAATTTAGCACAAAGATAGTTTAAGGCATGGATTAATACATAGAATACTTATTACCGTGAAACTGGAAAAAACTAGTAATCAATAAGCGACCTATACAAATAACAATTGACATATATGATGTTAAGGTATACGATTAACTAAATGTATTTTTTCTTATTCTTGTATTAAACATGAATTTGGGAAATCAATTCTCGTTGCTAAAGTATATGTTTATCATAAGAAGTCATTTCAACTAAACAGTTAATAAGCTCCACCGCTAGAGAATTTAAATGTCCAACAACAATTTCGAAATAAAGCAATTACTTAACTTACCGTACTTATTTAAACGAGTTTAGTCCAATCGAAAATGAAATAAAGGAACACAAAACAGGAATTCAGAAATCGGACAAAGTTATGGCGCTCAAATCTAATAATGTGGAGCGAACAACAGAAGAGGAAAAAATGCTAATTCGCATTCCAATTGTCCAGATGTGCCGAAATAATGCAACGAGGGTTTATTAAGTTTTGTTTCTTTTTTCAATAACAAGTATAACCGAAGTAGAGGTTAAGTTTTTTCATAAGAAGTTTAGAGATAAACTAATAGACGGAAATATGAGGGACCCATCGTGAGAATCAAAGAACTATTAATATCGGTTTTATTGCTTTGGTTACTGTGGAGTGAGTGGTTGCCCACTAACTTTCATATGAGGCGATCATTTTAGTCCTCAGCAGTAGCAACGCATCTGTGATCAACTTCAGATAGAACCCCTGTTCTTTATGAAGTACAGATGTACATGGGCGGCAGTGACCACTTGGTGACCACGTCGTCTACATGCTGGTATGCTGCTTCATTTTAATTAAAAAAAAAACGTGAAATTCACACAAATGTTGTTATAGTAGTAGTAGGATAGTACCTCTGAAGTGAAATGTAAGTAACTACAATTTCATTGTTTTTCGCATGATTAAGTGAACACAGACGAAATTAAATACTGCAAAACAAAATTAATAAAAAAATATAACTTTTTGCATGCTCAGTATTTACACTAATGTTTCTTTATTTTTCTTTCAATAATGTAATAGATACCTTCGGACATGAGAATTTGAGGCTACGAGGAGTCTAAATAACTCGAGACTATAAAGAAATTTATTAGCGAAATAATGGATGGTTTCAACAATTTTAGGCTTAGGAGTCTTAATAATTTGCAAGGCTATATTAAGAAATATATAAGCGGAATAACATATTTTTTCAACAGTGTGTCCGGCGTTTAGAGCTAAATAACCAGCACTTGTCGTCTTAATTGCGTTTTCTCCCATTGTATGCCGTGACAAGGTATTGCTTTCAACACATTGACTTTATTGCATTACGCTGTTTGTTAGGTTTAAGTGAGTTTGAAAAATATTTTGTACTTATGGGATTTTTAAAGTGTCTTTATTAACCTAAAATAAAGCACCTTTCATACATATATCCCACTACAGTACTGGGCATGGGTTTTCACGACTTAATAAGAAAAAAACCAGTAGGTACGTTGCCTTTAATTAAGTATTTAGATACAAATGTTATTTTCTGTCAGTTAAAAATGTAAATACCCAAATCACAAATAAATCTACATTACTAAATACGTAATTGGAGCGAGTGTAACGGCCATTAATTAGGCAAATTGTGTGCGGCCTCGAATGCGGGATGTTTTGAAGCACTCTCGAAATTAAATATTGTCTGTTACAACCTGCACTAATCGCATGGGCGTAAATAGGGAGGGAGGTTTGGATATCTTATAGCATAGGCGAAAACAGAAAAACATCTTTAAACTTAAGGACCTTCTACTATATACTATTATGTAATCATTATGTTAAATATAGATTTTATTCCAAAAAGGTATGGTAAGTGGCTACTGCCACCCATGGACATCTGTAATCAACCCTAGGCAAGATCAAAGTATCACCTAAGGTTAGCCACAGATTCGTTGCTACTCCTGTGGACTAAGGTGGAAAGCCTCGGATAAGTATGTCTTCCTTACCACACCCTTCAGACCAGAACACAACAGCACATCACACTGTTGTTATGAGGCAGAAATAGGAGTGGCGGTGTTGCTTCCGGAGTCGAACTACAAAGAATTCTACCACCTTCAAAATATGTTATATATTTTATTTATTATATTATTTAGTATTTTATGATGTATCTAAAACTTATATTCAAAAAGATAAAAAGGAAAACCATTGTTTAATTTTTAACTGGCTCCTCTGTAAAATTAGCCATTTATTGGTTTTACGACTCTTTTATTTTTATTATTTCGGACCCCCCTTTTTGCAAAGGGGAGGCTTTGCGTGAGAAAAAAAAACTGACTGTTAGGTCGATTGTAAATGTAAAGTAGAACGAATGAAAATTTCGTGTAGATTTTGTTTTGGTGCCTTGGTTTCAAAGTTAATATAAGATGAAATTTCGATATAAATAAGCACTTCGTGAAGAAGCTCATAGTTCAGGTAAAGCTAATTTTAATTGAAGATTCAACATTGGATACAAAAACTAGGTTTAAGTGATTACTAAACTTTTATTATGGTATCAAGATCAATTATTGAATTTTCATTTATAAGCACTTATTTCTATTATAGCTTTATTTTTATATATTTTTTTTAAAGTATAGATGTAGTAAACGAGCATGTAGCCCATCTGATGGTAAGTGGCTATTGCCGCCCGTGGACATCTGTAATGAACCCCAGGTAAGGTCAAAGTCTCACCGAAGGTTAGCCACAGATGCATTGCTACCCCTCAGGGCTAAGATGGAAAAAGTATGTCTCTCTTACTACACCTTCAGACCAGAACACAAAAGCGCATAACACTGCTGTTATTAGGCAGAAATAGGTATGGCGGTGGCAAGAGTTCTAGCATACTCAAAATACTATTGTAGTACTATTGTTTTATTTTATAAGTATAATATAAGTAATATTAATTTAAATTTAGACACAAGTCAATTATTTCGTGATTTTGTTTATTTTTACATATCTCCAAACTTTTGAAAATCCGTTTCTTGGTTGCATTTGGAATATTTATTCGTTCCTGCTTCTCATGTTCATTTATTAAACCTTGAGTCGTATAGTTAACTTCTGGTCGTGAACTCTCATGTGATTTAACTCTGAAACAATAAAGTTGAATATTTTATTTATGTTCAATATGAAATAAAAATTTATTGTGTAGGTCTATGAAGGTATTAATAAATTCTATCTTTCTCTCAGTTACAATACTTTGTCTTACACTACTAACGTACTATTTTATCTTTTCTTATTTTTTGACTCCAGTAACTCTTTTTCGACTAAACATTTTATTTTTAAAATTCAATTTTGTTACAAACATTGTTTTTCCTTACCTCCTACAACTATCATCAATCAGTTTTCCGATGTTTTTCATAGTCTTACTTTTAGATGGATGACTACAGTCTGAAGCATTGCTCATTTCTGTATGTGTATATGTATACGTTTAGGTGATAATAAGTATATTATGTTTCTCTGTATTGTTTGTAGTTGTAGTTATTTAGTAATAATAAGTACTTAGGTATCCTTGCGATGTCACTTGTTAGCGTGTTTTACATTTCTTAACAGATCCTGGCTAGCGACATCTATGGACATAACCCGCAAGTACTATAATAACGTCGTCGTCTGGATTAGTCAGCGAGTGTTTTTTTTCTTTGTTAGCATTAAAATGTTTACAGTGGGATATTTTGACGTAACACATTTCTGAATGTAATATTATTAATTATTTTAACTATGAAAATCAGGTTTGTTTAAAATATTTCTATACTATTACGGTATTGGAAACAGGGACATCTATTGATGCATATTGTAACTATGTATAAGTACCATCATGTGAAAGTGCCATCTATTGACAATATAAAGAATTAATTGCTTACTTACTTGCCTACGTAAGTTCGTACCAAACGCGGAATGAATTAATTCTTTATATTGTCAATAGATGGCACTTTTTAGCCGTGTAAGTGTCATATTAATGGTCATGATGCTAAAATCAAACTAAGGATGATTACTTGACCACTTTATGCGTGAGGTACAATACATGTAGTTATCTAATTAAGTTGAAAAACAAAATTATTTCGTAATCTCACTATGTAGATAAAGACATAATAATAATAAGTTAGTGAAAGTGATTTGAAATAAAGTCGGAATGGATTAAAAAAATGTAAATGGGCTTTGATGTGAGTTTATGGTGGTCGAAATGAAAAATCGGATGCGGCATTTTTCCACTACCTTTCCGTGCGTACTTAATACGTTAAATGCAGAGTATTTTAAAGATTCCGGTGGCATCATCGCCTCACCTTTTTCGTTTGATATTCATCAGTGTTAAGCGCTTCTATCTTTTGATTGGTAGGGACTAAGTGGTAATAAGTTATCCGAGGGGTGTCTACTGAGTCCTGAAGGGTAGCAACGCATGCTTGGCCAACATCAGATAAGACTAATATTATCTGGAGTTAATTACGTATATATATCTAGGGGCAAAAGTAGCCATTTAAGTTCGTTTAAATAAGATAGTTATGTTATGTGATTGTTAAGATCCTAAGATTAGCGACCGCTGATTTTTTACAGTGTCTTTATGAAATAAAATGATATGATTTATTTAAGTGTCGTTAAGACATATTTTCCCTCCCGACTTTCTCAATCGACGACCCGCGTGGCGGAGCGGTCCCATACTGATCTGACACGCAGTGGGTCCCGAGTTCGATTCCCGGCCAGACAGACATCTGCATAATGAGTTTAGATTTATATTCTGGGTCCGGGTGCTTGCGTATTCGTCTTTGTGTGTCTATGGCACATCCGACACATGAGAAAATTCTACTGTGGGGCTATGAGTGTAAAAACCGTTAATGTTTATGTTTAATTACGGAATTATTTACTGTGCTTTCCATACGTACTTCGCCTGTAAAATTATTTCCTCAATCAAAACGAAGTAAATACAACTTCATTCGTAGTTCCATTACAGTGCAGTGAAAGTAAAAAGAAGGCTACGACACGTGTGGAATGAGTGACTTAATAACCGGTTGAACTGTTACCGCTTCGCCAAAAATATGTATGCTTGTCCTATACTATCGTTGAGCTGGTACTGCTCCGCCATAATTGTTTGTGCTTGTTTTACACTATCGTTGAACTTCTTTATTATTCAGTTCATTTATGATTCGATCACTGTTTGAAGAAATCATTCAGATGTGAGTTTGGCGTTTCGTCAATACTGATTCTTTAATTTGTTATAATTAAATTCATATCTCCAATGTTGCGTCTCGTGCATATCACACAACATAAAAAGTAAAGAAAACAAATTTAATGATTCAATGTTTTATTACTTAGGCATATTTTGACCTTGGCTTTGGTTTATTTATAGATTTTTATAATTATAACTAAAACATATTTAGAATTTATACACATACTTATCAATAATAGTATATATATATGGTATCTGTTTAATGTTTGATTCTGTTTAACTCAGCTTTTAAATCGAGGCGTCTCATCTCCACGTAATCAATATACTTTTAAACGTTATATTGATTGAGCTTTAAGGTTAATCGATAGTGTAGAGCTAGCGTTACATGCGACTTTACCGCTACTTGCCGAGTTATTTATTGCGTGGAATCCGTATGCTTTGTCATTTGCGCCGAAAAAGCACTGAAGACCTATTATGTTGAGACCTTTTCAAAAAAAGAGATTAAATTTCATTATTAAGTGCAGGCGATTACTCGCGGCGTCACCTGCTTTAATTGCTTTTTTTTTTGATATTATCTTACATCTGTCCTGAGATTATGATATTAACATCTGTCCCCCTAGTACGAGTTTATTACAATTTTTACATATCACCGTTTACGTTTTCCTCCATAAATTGTATGGTTGAAATGGGCGTAAATTTTGATTAGCGTTGATGTCGATTCTAAATTCTGTACTGATTAAACGGCTTAGTCTTATTGATTTTATGAGTTGTATAATACTAAAATTTAAAATAGTATTGTTTAAAATATCAAGATGCGATATATCAATTATAATTACTGTTACCCTATTATATTGAATGTTAGTTATGATAAATACGTTTGTTCATAAACTCACTAAACTACGGACCCACAGACAATATTTTGGTTTTATATGTATGTAAGTTATGGTCAGATGAAGGAATAAATATGAGTGATGGCCTGCCGTTTTTTTAACTGTAGAGATACATAATAGCGTAACCACTAGACAATGTCCGACCTTAATCACTTATGGTCTCTAAACTATGATAACCATACCTCACCATTCGCTACCTAGAAGACAAATGAATTACTATTTTAATCCTTCATCGTCAAACCATTATTGTCCCACTATTGGGAACGGGTCATCTCTCAGAATAAGAGAGTTTTATGTCGTAGTCTACTGCGCTGGCTACGTGCAAATTGGTAGATTTCACACATCTTTAAAAACTTTTTTAGAGAACTCACTAGTGGTATAGGTTTCCTCACAATTTTATTTTTCACCGTAAAGCAGAGATAATTAAATTCATGTACACAACTAAAATGTACATAACTAAAATGTACGCACGTGCATTGCGTGCACGTGCGTATATTTTAGAAGAATTAGTAGTGCGTGCCTGCGATTCGAACTTCCGACCCTCGATTGAGAAACCCAGTTTCAACCATTAGGCTCTCACTGTTAATTGCTATTCATTTAAATTCCTATTAACGTATATTAATAATTAATATTCTATCTCAGTTTAATAATTTTACATATTGAAATTTAATGTCCAGCATAAAAAAAAAAACAAATTTATATGTTTTTAATACAATTATGATGATTTCCAGATTACAAAACAACCGTATCATGGAAAAAGGAAGTCATGGCAAGATCGGGCGGCCATGTTGCAACAAAACACGCGTAATGGCCGCGTTTCCGGGAAGTGTGATAACGGGCAAGACATTGGAAGATTTGAATTGGTATAATTGCGCAGGAAACGATAGGCTGTTGGAGATATTAGAAATATCCTGGGACTGACGAGATTGCAAGATTAATATAACAATGTTGTAATTTGCTAATAGTAAAAGAGGTAGTTATCATTAAACTTAGTGAAGTAACTGCTTTAAATTTTGTAGGATATCTAATGAATTATTCAAAAGAAATTATATTTTTGATTGTATGTAAGTAGCAAATGAGTATGCAGACCACCTGATGGTGCCTGATGACGACGCACGTGGACATCTTTAGTCAAGGTTAGCCACAGGTGAGTTGCTACCCCTGACGATCAAGATGGAATGCCTCGGAAAAGTATGTCTCCCTTACCACACCCTTCAGACCAGTACATCAGTGCATAACACTGAGTGCTGTTTTTAAGGAGAAATAGGTGTGGCGGTGGTGCTTACGGAGTCGAACCACATAAGAGTTCTACCACCTTTAAAAACTTTGATAACAGTAATTTTTGCTAAAGCTGATTCATCAATTATTTCAGAAGTCATATCGTCATCCCAATATTGTCTCTTGGGCACAAGTCTCTTCTCAGAATGAGAGGAGCTTAGGCCATAGTCGTATTGGTAGATGTCACATGCCTTTGAAAACATTTTAAAGAACTATCAGGCGTGCGGTTTTTTTCACGGGATTTTCTTTCGCCCTTCGCCCATTGTATGTATATTTTTTTATAATATGACAGTAACTAACGAGCACGCACTCCATCTGATGCCAATGGACATCTCTAATCAACTCGTGACAAGATCAGAGTCTTACCTCAGGTTAGCCACAGATGCGTTGCTACCGCTGAGGCCTAAGTTGGAACGCCTTGAATAAGTGTATTGTCCTTACCACACCTTTCAGAGTAGAACACAGCAGCGAATACCACTGCTTTTATTAGGCAGCAGTAGATGTGGCGGTGGTGCTTCCGCAGTCAAACCTCAAAGAATTCTATCATCTTGAAAAACCTTCCATGTAGAACACCCAAGCAATTCGCTGGTTTGCTACTTCCATATTATAAAAAACAATGGTAGGTACTCATGTGAATATATATAGTTACTAATTTAGAAATAATCAAAAGGTGATAGAACCCTTGGTTCAACCTGAAGAGTTTACCGCTACAGCAATTTCTAATCTAACCGCAATATAACACTGCTTCTGGTCTGAAGGGTGTGGTATGGGAGACACACTTATCCGATGCGTTCAAATTAATTCTCAGAGGGAAGCAACGCATACGTTACATTAAATTTAGGTAAGACACAAATATTATCTGGGCTCGATTATAGATGGCTAAAGGCAGTGGTCACTTACCACAGGTGGACTGCATGCTCGTTTGCTGCTTCTGTTTTATTTTATTGGACTTTCACTACACTGTGAGTGAATGCCCAACGAAACAAAAGAAACCAATATATCACCATCTGACATCAGTAGCGTTATTCTGTGAAATACCTACACGATCTCGAATCTCGATATATTATTAACTCGATCGTTTTGAAATTGTTATAACCGACCAAGTATCTATAAAAATAAAAGTCATGTTTGTCGTAGGCTTTGTATTAGTTGTAGTTAGTGGCAACATAAATACATCATCTATGAAAATTTAAATTGTCTAGCTATTACAGTTCATGAGATCACCAGGCTGAGATAGTCAGACGGATAAACGGATAGCGGAGTGTTAGTAAAAGAGTCTCGTTTTTACGCTTTGAGTACGAAACCCTAAAAATGTATTTGAGTTTAAAAACAATTAAATATAATGTTCTTTACTAATATTAACATAATGCTGTAAACAAGTAATGTATGAATTTATACAATACTTCAACTTATTTCCACAAAAGAAAGTTGGGAGCGTATGGTATTGTTGACATTTAAGGAATAAGAATTTGACATTTCGCCGAGGATGCAACTTTCGAGATTAAGTAAAAAATATAACAAAGTAAGTTATGTTTTCTGATATTACGTGTAATATTGGCATTCTGTTGGAATTTATTTTGGAATCGACAAGGTGGAATGCTCTATATAAGTCTGACACGCAGACCATTCCGGGTTCAAACCCTGATCGAACAGACAAGTAAATTATGGATTTTGATTATTGTTTTGAGTCTGAGTGTATGCTTAATCACGTTTGCATGTGTTCGTTGCAATTATGACACAGCGAATCTTAATCTATACTAATATTATAAAGCTGAAGAGTTTGTTTGTTTGAACGCGCTAATCTCAGGAACTACTAGTCCGATTTGAAAAATTCTTTCGGTTTTAGATAGCCCATTTATCGAGGAAGGCTATAGGCTATATATCATCGTCAAAACTTACGCGGGTGAATCCGCGGGGCGCAGCTAGTGTAGAGATATAAGTGTAGGAAACAAGTAGCTAATCTACCTCAATTATCAATAAATATATATAAGGCAATGAAATGTCTTTATTTTGTCCAGGACTACAGAGGCACTTACTAATAATTGTCAGGTAAAATATTTTTTCTTACCTTTTCTTATCTTTTATCTACTATCACTGAATGAAAACACGACCTCAACTGGTAAAGAAAACTAACACGTTCTTGCCGGTTCTTTTCAGTTGAGGTCGTGTTCCGATCCGATGTTACTGGGAGAAAAATATAAGAACTGACAATTTGTAAGTGCCCCCATAAGCCTATGCAAAATAAAGACATTTCTCTTCATTAATGTGATTGGAATGTCTTTCTAATAATCTTTGAAGGTGGTAGAACTCTTTGTGGTTCGACTCCCGAAGCACCACCGTCACTCCTATTTCTACCCAATAACAGCGCTGTTTTGTTCTGGTCTGAAGGGTGTGGTAAGGGAGACATACTTTTCCGAGGCTTTCCATCTTAGTCCTACAGGATAGCAACGCATCTGTGGCTAACCTCTGATCTTACCTGCGTTGATGTCCATGGGCCGCAGTAGCCACTTACCATCAGGTGGGCTGCATGCTCGTTTACTACTTCCGTAAAATAAAATAAACAAATCTTTACAGAATAGAACTTGATCACATTCAGTAACACATTGCATAAACTGAAATTGTGTCCAGTGGCCACACTTCCTTACAGCGGCGTCATTTGAACAGATTCGACTCACTTCGGTCCCGTCAATGTATTATAGTAGAAAGTTTGACCAATCTCCGCATCAGTAGGCCTTATTTGATCTGATGTAACGTATTGTCTTTGATGCGGCGTGACGTTTGTGGGAAAATTAACCATTATCTTATATTATTTGTTGCATGAAAGTATCTCCGCGTTTCTATGAATAGTAAAGGAGCGTATAGACCTGATGGTAAGTGTTCACTGCCGGTGAAGATTTTTTGGACTTAAAATACAATGGCATCCTGTCTCAGCCCTCAGGTCAGTCACAAATGAGTCTACTGAGGACAAATTAAAAAAAAAAAAAAAAACG
>MOOZ01000067.1:750278-761228 GCA_002930495.1 Cecropterus lyciades | reverse complement strand
ACCACAAAGAGTTTCATCAACTTCGATGAGGAATGATTTATTAACTTCAGTCCTATTTTATCCCCCCACTTGTGCTTTCCACCTTGGTGCTTCAATGATATAAATATTATTTGCCTGTTATAAACATGCATGGAATTTCGCGATAATTTCCTATAAGTTAAAAAGCTTTATTACACATAGGTACATGACTTTAAAATACTCATTCAATACGTTTTGTAGTAGTGTATAGTAACTGTAAGCAACGGCTACTTTCTCGCTAATAGACTGATTTGAGTACGTAGATAGTATGTATAATAAGACATACGCTGCGGTCGCGTCGGTCGTTAAGTGGAACGTCCCATGACATAACCTCTGACCAGCACAATGCGAGACGAAAGTAAGAGTAACGAGCTAAAAACCGGAACCATAGAAATGTCATTTGGATAGTCTCGTATTCAAATGCAAATAAAAGTAATCTTCTTAAAGATTACAGAGAGGTATTTTCACTATTAAGTCGTTGGAAGATTGTGCACTAATATCATAATCAGATTAACTTTTATACTGAACGTAAGAGCGTCTGTATAATATTTTAAGACAATCGCGTGGTGGACTTTACTGTCGTTATAGATAGTTCCGTATTCGATCCACGGCTAGATAGATATCTGAATGATAATATTTGTTCTGGGTCTGGGTGTTTGTGAATTCGTCTTTGTATATGTCTATGGCAGCCACGTACATATATACACGTATGGCGTGTAGCAACCGTTATTAATAAGTTACATTGACTCGTACCAAACTATTGCATTGGTGCGTATATTACAGCCAAGATATGAAATGCTAATTCATGTCTGTTTGCCTGACTGCGTCAGGAGGTAGTTAATGTTTTTCAAGCGTATGTATGTATGTTTGTTTGTCCAATTCTTTAGCATGCAGTACAATCAAAATGACTTGTCGGATTGTCATATAAGACATATCATTAGAATCGTCTCAGTTTTCATAGTGATAACGGTTATGTAATTTTTAAAAATGGCGTTCTTAAATAGGTAATAATATTATGACAATAAGTGTATCTAATGAATTTTCAACTAACTCCACATACAACAAGAGTCCTGCCTAAAGCCGATCACAGATGCGTTGACGCTGCTCATACATAAGTCAATTGAATGTTTCCCGAAAATGACCAAAAACACTTCAAAGACCAAGTTTAGGTAAGCCTGTCATTTTAAGTACCTACTCGTATATTGCTTTCAATTATGCAAGGTCGCAGCCAACCACTTGTATTTTATATAAAAATACTTAAGCTTTCAGTTCGCAGTAAGTTGCCGCCCACGGGTATTTTTAATGAACTCAGCCATAGCTTCACTTACACATTTTTATTCATAAGTAATACATATGTTTTGTTTACGATCTAATCGTTCCTCATCTACTTATGTATCGTGAGATATCTAAAAAAAACAGTTGAAGTTTATTTATTACAATTTCGAATGAGAATCAATATCTTAATAATACTATCAAAGAAAAAGTACGTGTGTTTGTTACTCTTTCACGCAATGACTGCTGGTCAGATGTAACTGAAATTTAGCACACAGATAGTTTATGTCTTAGATTAGACACATGAAATATTCATCATTAATATAAGCGCTTTCTACACTCATAGCCCCACACTTGGATTTTCTCCTGTGTCATGGGTGCCATGGACACAAAACGACGAATATACAAACACCCAGACCCAGAACAGAAATCTAAACTCGTGATTCAAATGTCAGTCTGGTCGGCGATCGAACCCGGGACCCACTGCATGTCAGACCGATATGGTGACCGCTCCGCAACGCGGGTCGTAATTTGCTCCTAAATGAGAAAAACGATTGTACCCCATGTTTGGTATAAGAAAAAAGAATACGTGGTAATAAACATTTATCTATTTTTTTAGTTTTTGTATGTTTTTGTCTTATTAAATAAGTAAATTGAATCAAACCAAAACTACAAAAAATGACTTAAAAGTTTGAAAATATAATTAAGTCCATATCTTGAGTTAACTTTAGTCGATTCTTTCATGTAGTCTAATCATTCAAAATTTTAATATATTTTAAACGCAGATGAAACCACGGAGCACATCTTGTCGGTAATAAGACCAAAGAAACATCACGTTTAGTTTGCCTAATATACTTTCAGAAGTAATGATGTTCAAACATTAATTGTGGAATCCTCTTGATTAATTATGTTCCATTGCATTTGCAATATTATTTAACAAGGAAATAAATATATGAATGATATTTTATCACTTAGTTAAATACATAATAATAATTCATCCCGTTCAGTGAATTCAATTTTGATTGAATGTAGATTCATTGTGGGTGATATTTATACTGAGGACAATACTTCTTGATCTAAGTTACTCAATTAATTCCCTTTTTATAAGACTTAATCTTCTAAAATTTTACCAATTTATAACAAGATATAAGTATCATTTGTCAAGTTTTATTAAATACAGTGCTAGAAATATGAAAAGTTCAAGTAGGATGCTCGAAAACAGAGAGATATGTCCTTGAAAAATAATATTTTTTAAATCATACACATTAAGCAATTCGTATGAATTCGTCAAACTATTTGTCCATTGCAGTCCGTACACATCTTTTGATAAATATGAAAAGGAAAATAAAGAATAGGTCTACTTAATCTACATATTCTAAAAAATGCATTTCTTTCACAAAACTAATTGGGTTTAATCAAAATTAACCAGGTGGTAGAACCAGTGTAGTTCGACTGGCGTGACGCAGTTCTTGTGTTTTGGTGGAAGGGTGAGGTTGCCGGCTCACTTATATATGAGGCGATACCTGTGATCGACTTCAGATAAAACGCCTGTTCTATATAAAGTTGTTTGCAGATGTCCATGTGCGGCAGTAACCACTCATCGTACCAGTAACCATCAGGTGGACTGCATGCTCGTTGCCTACTTCTATCTGATAAAAAAAATGTGTAATTGAGAGTCATAACGACGCTCTAAAATGACAGACGTTAGTGGTATGAGACGTAATGAAAGCAATGCAAGAAAAAAACATTAAAAGTGGTATATCCCTGTGTAGTTCGACTCCGGAGCCACCAGCGCCACATTTATTTCTGTCTTCTAGCAATATTAAATGCTGCTGTGTTCTATCTAGCGTTGAAAGGCGTACAGCAGTGGCCACTTACCATCAGATGAACTGCATGCCAATTTGTACTTTTACAAAATGTAATTTAGAAAAGACATAAATATATATATTTTTATAATGTACAATAGAATCTGTTATTCAAGATGATCTCGTAACTACGAGTATTCACAATTAAGTAAATGCGAGGTTTAATTATTAAACGTAAACGAATTAATTTTACTGACAAGTATCTAATTATGGTAGATAACTTTTTGTAATCCACATGTCAATTATGGAAGGAGTTTTTTTTCGAACTAAGTTTAACAGTATCAAGACATTCCGGTCCGACTAGTTCGGCGCACGTAATCGCAGCGCCAAGTTTGAGGCAAACAGAGCGTGGTCTTCATTGTCGATTACGGGTAGTTTTATGCCCAAGATAAGTATTTACTTTCTATCTCTTTCTTTTGATTGAAATTGAATGTTTTATTTTTGCTTTTTATGACAATTGTTTCTTGATTTGTCTATCTATTGACCATAAAATTTCTTGAGCTTGAGGATTTCTTATACATAAAAAATGTTCAAATTGTTCAAAGTTAATAAGGCAGGAGATAAAAAAAATTGATTATTATTATTAACTTTTGATTGCTCTTGGTTCACTTTCATATAAGGCTTAGCCCTCGATATTAGGATAGGAACTGTGATTGACTTCCATGTTCAGTGATCACTTACCAACAAATGAACTGTATGTTCGTTTGCTACTTCAGTCTTATAAATAAAAAATAATAATAAACTCTCGGCCAAATCTCGACATAAGCATTCCTTGGAAATAGATTTACGAAAAGATTTAATTACTGAGATTTCAGAAAAGTATTTACATAATATATTTCATATTTTAAGCAAAGTATAAAAAGTATATATTTCGGTCTAAGGCATTATGTTTTATTTTCCGTGTTCATTGTATTGTTTGTCACACTTTATAACCGCAGATTCTAATTTGATGACATTTGCACGTTGCAGGAAATGTTTACACTTTCTTTCATTTCTATTGTATAAGTGTACATTTATTTAACAGTTTTAGACGAGGAAATCACTAAATTGTCGTAATCATACTGTGCCATGTTGTGTTGGTTTTGAATACTATCGCTCCTTATGTTATCGTGGATGTCGTGGAGACGACTAAATGACCAGAAGTCCAACTTCTGCATCTTCTTCTGCAGTGTCTTCATGTGGAACAATACACACTGCGGGCACCAACAGGCATGTCAGGCGTGGTGACTATACGAAAAACACCTAATAGAGATGGACTGTGTCCAGTAGAAAGGCATGTGGCTCATACTATTTATTATTTTTAGTGTCAAATAAAACCTTTACGCAGTGATAAACTAGAAGTATGATTCTATTTTTTTACATCACATTGTATTAAATAAACTAACGAGAGATTTTGTTTCCATAATTGGCTGGAGCCAATGGCTTTTCTATAACTCTACGGTGCCCAGCTGTGGAACGAGAATGTATTAATGATGGGATGAGATGATTTACTCACAGTTATATACTAAAGTCCAGACTATGTTTAAAATTAAAACACACATAAAAACGTCAATCAATCAACTACAAGTATTCATTTTATATAAATAATAAAATTAAAACTAACATTAACTGAACGAATATAAACTGAGTTTATTCTTTTAATTAAACTTAATTTAATAAAATAATTTTGTAAATAAATACACCATCCAAACCTCCAGCTTATGGCATAGTGCCTAGACCGCTGGCAGCATTTCCTAGATGTATAGAAAGGCGAATATTTTGGGCGAAATAACTGCCAGCCCTTGGTTAAATTAACGTTAAGTTACTTTATTTTAATAGGTGTTTTTTTAGGAAGGCCCGACAGTAGCATATGCACTAGCATATGTCCATTGCAGACAGACTAAAGTGACTAACTACAGACTAATTACAAAGAAGTTTTATTTATTTCACTATGTATAAATGATACATACTTAATTAACGTCTTGAGGGTAGTTATAACTTTAATAGAAGAAGGTAGGACTGTTTGTGGTTCGACTCCGGACTCCGGAAAATAGATGTGGCGGACACCACCGCCACATCTATTTCTGCCTAATAACGGCAGTGTTATGCGCTGTTGTGTTTTGGTCTGAAGGATGTGATAAGGGAGACATACTTTTCCGAGGCATTCCATCTTAGTCCTCAGGGGTAGCAACGCATCTGTGGCTAACCTTAGGTGAGACTTTGATCTTATCTAGGGTTGATTGCGGGTGTCCATGGGCGACAGTGGCCACTTACCATCAGGTGGGCTGCATGCTCGTTTGCTACTTCCATACTATAAAAATTAAAAAAAATCACATAATTACCTGAAATTAACATTTTTCCCCATTTCATAAGATGAAGAATCTTTATATTTTTACATTTCTATGTTATTCTTTATTTCTATGACACAAACAACTTACCAGTTTCCTGACAATAATTAATTATATGGATGCGCAAGATTGTTTAAGCTTGCAAACTCTACTTCGAAATAAATACTAATGAATTTGCATGTAAAAGACATTTACAAATCGTGAAATATATACAAACACGTTTACAATCTTGGTATGAGGTGTAAGTTTGTGCTTATTAAGTGATTTACGTATAATATATTAATTTTCTGTTACTGATTTGATTACTGACTAATTGCGGGATACTGATGCTTTTTCTTTAATATGATTTGTTATCATTAAGACACCATTTAGCATCAATAAAGCAATTGATTTTTAGGGTTCCGTACCCAAGGAGTAAAAACGGGACCCTATTACTAAAATTCGGCTGTCCGTCTATCTGTCACCAAGCTGAGATTTGCACAGATAATGTATTTCTGTAACCGGTATAATAAAGAACATAAAAACAACAAAATCATACAACGAACGTATTTTTTTTTGCCGTTTTTTATAAATAATGTACAGAACCCTTTGTGTGCGAGTCCGACTCGCACATAAAGGTAGACACACATATATATATATGTTGTACAAAGTAAGTTCAATATCAAAGCAAATCTATATTACTGTCGTAAGGTTAAAATAAAAAAATACAAATGTATCTCTCGTATTTATGTCGCTTTATTTATGAGTTCTGTATTTTTTTTCGCTTCATCTAATAGTCAAAAGCTTTATCTATAAACAATATCGAACAGTCTTAAGCAAGGAATTCTTTCGATTTAATTGTTCTATAAATTTTATTTCTCTTTTTAGTGAAACACCGGGTGAAGACAGACGTACATAATATGAAGCAATCATGTTAGTCTTCAGGAGTCAACGCATTTCTGATCGGCATCAGTATAAACCTTTGTTCTATATGGAGTTGGTTACGAGTATCAATGAGTAAGTAGCATCGATTTAGTGGACTGAACCGTAGCTATAGCTTGTTACTTAATTATAAAAAAAAAACTACGCAACTTTTTGAAGAAAAAAAAATAAACAAAGACATAAATATAGTCTTCACGAACGTTTTCTAGAAAGAATTCAGTGAAAAGTATTTTTGTAAAAGTTGTAGTAATAGACTGTAATACTGTATAACTTAACTATTACACTCCGTCTTACCAAACTACCATCACAAACTCTACCATCAAGCGAAATGCAAGCTCTACCGTAGAGTGCAGCCAGTCGCATTTCGCGCCGTGAGAGAGCTTCACGCGTACTCTACCGTTACGTTCAACCGTTCGTAATTTGAACTTTCGTTATAATTTGACGCTTTCCGCCACGGAAACTCATGTCAAATTTAGTGGAGCGTTGATAAGTGGTGATTTTTTTATTGGATGCCATTTTGCATTTTCATGGTAAGTTTTCTAATTATAATTTTTTTATATATTTATCCAGTAGAGTAAGAAAAATATTACTTACTGGATTAAATGAAAAATAAACTTTATAATTTTAATTTCATTTACTTACTTACGGAGTATAAACTTAATTATACTTATTGTATGAATTGGTCGATTTATTAGTAGGGATAGTGAAAATTGAATACAATTTTACTTAGATTAATGTGTGTTACTCTTTTATGCAAAAATATATGGTCAGACTTAGTTGTAAATTGACAAACAGAATTTATGGCCTGTATAGGATACTCGTAGTAAGCGTGACCGATGCGGGCAGAGCCGCGGGAATAGGCTAGTATTAACTATAAACTTATATATTTGTATATTTTATTGTTTTTTTTTATTATTCAAGTAAAGTTATAGGAGCAGGTACTAGTATACATCTGTCGTAGTAAAGTTTTTAATTGTGTGCGTCGATACATCGTAATGATACCGACTTTTCCGGTTTTCCAGTGCGACTTTCTTTCAAGATTAGTTCATATTATATAACATGGGAAGTTATTTCATGGCTACCGTGAATTTTAATACGGTTGTCTTCGCATAGATTATGTAAGTTGATAAATTAGATGGCTTAATTTACGTATTACATATGATTAATGGAAAGTTCGTCTTATAGTGTACGTGTTTGATTTTTAAATTTGTTGTATATTAGCAAATTTTCACTTATTCTAAGTTTTTTTTCTTTTTATATACGCTTAGTTAGATTTTATCTTAAGATATATAATATTTTCATTAACACATATGCTCCATGTATTTCGTATTATACCAAAAAAAATTCAAAGAAAGATATAAATCTTACAACATAACTTAAGGTGAAAGTTAAAATAAACACGAGCATTAAGTGAGATTTTCAACATTGAGTTCATATAAAAAAATAAAAGCAAAAATAAAAACGAACAATATTTTGAAATACAGTAATTCTAAACCGCACAAGACTATTTTCAAATCAACTTGTGATACACCCATAAATGGATACTACGGCAATTAACATAATTTTATCTGTTCCTAAACTTGAAAGTATTTAAATGTCTGTCTGAGTTTCTATTTCATTGAATTTTATATCGCGTGTCAGATCTTTAAATGCATATTTATATTTTTCTTATTTATCCTAGTCAAAGTTAAAAGAACTCTTGTTTTACTTTAGCAGCACCACTGTCACGCCTTTTATTATCTCGACGACCCACGTGGTGAAGCGGTCACCATACCGCCCTGATACGTAGTGGTACCCGGGTTCGATCCCTGGCCAGATAGACATCTGAATGATGAGTTTAGATTTCTGTTCCGGGTATGTATGTGGGTCTAGTTTGGGGCTATGAGTGTAGGAAGAGTTTTTATTATCTCTTTTCAAACTTCAGTATAATACGCTATCAACGACATCAAATTATGCTGAGTAATTGCCTATATTAGAGCTTTCATAACTAAACCAGAGACATTATTATAATGATGCTGATACAATTATTAGTTTTTATAATCATTATCATAAATATTCTTAAACACATTTTATACTATGTACATTATATACTCAGGCAAAATAAATCATTTTCTATAAATATAGCATTCTCTAATATCGAAGTATATATAACTTCGATTTTAGACCTTTAACAAATATTTCATAGTCATACCTTTACGCTTTGTTCTTACGATACATCAGTATTACCTATTTCCGCCAACGATGATGTTCATGCTATTTTCCGGTTTATGCTGTAAAAAGGTTACAAACAATGGGCTTTCCACCTGCATTCTCTACGTCGAAGTAGCGACTTATGATCGATTAATTATGATTAAATACTATAGCTGTGCAATGCGATACATATTTTTATGGATTTTGTAATAAAAAAATGTATAAAATAAAAATAATAAAATAAAATACTGGACTTCTCAAAAAATAAATTGAAAAGGAAAATAAGTACTTTTACCACGTATGTAGGTGGTGACAAAGGTTTTTTTCTGTGATTTTTATTTGTCACTGCAGAATTATTGCTTAATAAAAACCTAACATTTTATTGTAAGCAATAAATCTTACATAACGTAAAAAGTAGGTAGTAATAAAGTCCTAACAATTTTATTTAAGCATCAAATCTTTCATTACAAACTAGGTACTAGGTATGAAGTAGCTTTTAAAATTAATTACCTAAGGAAGCTAAATATGAGATAAGAGTTTGTATCATACAAAACGTGCTGATTATCTTAGTTTTATGGCAAAAAAATAAATTACTTCTTAAACAAAGTTCAGGTACATTATTTATCACAATATCTCAATCTTAATAAGAGTTATGTGAAAACTTAGTACCCATTACATAAATTAACAAATCAATTATTTCACCGTAAAACAATGGCGTTATTTTCCAGCGGTTACCTAAGCTGCCGTGTAATTAACTGTTCCTATTTTAAGGAGTATTATAATTTTGTTATAGTTTTACAGCCTTAAATCAAAATTTAGTTAGCGTATATTTTACGGCTTCACGGCACAAATATGATTAGTTAGATTAATACGATACAATTACACCACATATTTTTACTTTTAAACTCCAAAAAGTTTTCGTTGTAATTTTGCTACATTCGAATATGCAGTAATTAAATATTAAATTTCTATTTATTCACGTTTTAGAAATATAATATTTATATCATTACCATTTCAGACATTCTATAAGTATATTTTGTTGTTGTTTGCATGATATAAATGATAAAACCTTATACAGTTATTCTGATGTTATATGTTCCCCGCAGTCAAATATACTTTTTTATGTTCATTTTTTGCTGTAATATATCAAAAAATGTGTAAATCTACTTTAAAATTAGTAAACTTCTACTTAGGTTGAAATTATTATCAATGGTACTGAACTGTTTCTAAGTATTTTAGAGTAAGTTTTGTGCCCCTAGTGAATACAGGTATGAGTACTCTAGTACTGTAGTAGTTTTGTAACTGGCAAAAATCAGACTTATACCTGTTACAGTGGGGTATAGAATTGAGTTCTCTATTTTTTGGACTTACAAGTAAACTTTCAAATAGGACCTATAGATCTGTCTATGATTTGTGTGCAAGTAACAACCTTCAGTAATTTCCCTTCTATGCTAATCATTCGTTTTACATTAGTTGTGCTGCGGTATAAATATTAATTTAACTTTCTCCAAAGCGCGTAAACCTTATTAGATTAGATTAGTTATGTACTTTTACTACTGGCGGTGCAAGTTACATAATATTATATCACCATATTTAACATTTTTTTTAAATAATAATATTGGAGATCTATAATGAAGCTCAGATATCTTAGTTACCTTAGATTAATATCTCAGTCTTACCTGAGATACGCCTCTGAAGCGTTGCTACATCTGAGTACTATATTCGGTTGAAGATAAGTATTAAGTATATCATCCTAATCAGAACACATCGCCTAACTTTGCTATAAAACAGAAATAGTTTTTTTTATAGTATGGAAGTAGCACACGAGCCTGCAGCCCACCTGATGGTAAGTGGCTACTGCCGCCATGGACATCTGTAATCAACCCTAGGTAAGAACAAAGTCTCACCTAAGGTTAGTTACATATGCGTTGCTATCCCTGAGGACTAAGTTGGAATACCCCGGAAAAGTATGTCTCCCTTACCACACCCTTCAGACCAGAACACAACAGCGCATAACACTGCTGTTATTAAGCAGAAGTAAGTATGGCGGTTGTAGTTGTGGCAGAGATACCTTCAGAATAGAACTACAAGGGGTTCTATCACTTTTACTTTTGAAATCATCGAAACTCTTCCAAAAACACTTTATTGTGAAATTTGAGGTACTTATAATAATATTATTTAAATCTGTTAAATAAATATTTTTATTATACACTAGCTGACCCGGCAAACGTTGTTTTGCCATATAAAGCAAAAACGCAGCGCATACAACGGATGCTCTCATTAGAAAAAAACTCCTGCTTTTGAAACATTCTTCATTAGTGCTCCGCTCCTGTTGGTCTTAGCGTAATGATATATAG
>MOOZ01000067.1:736929-750254 GCA_002930495.1 Cecropterus lyciades | reverse complement strand
AATAATTTTTCAAATCGGACCAGTAGTTCCTGAGATTAGCGCGTTCAAACAAACAAACAAACAAACTCTTCAGCTTTATAATATTAGTATAAATTTACTTAATACTTAAATAATTGAACTATATATAAGTTCTCGATAGTAAAATTTATGGAGCAGTTATGTATGTTTTAGAACTATGTTACTGTATATTAATAGCAATTAAACTAAGAACATATGACCGTATGAGTGATTCAATACACACCTCGTAGGAGATGGAGTGTTTTGTGCCTATAAAAATATGCGCACATCGCTACATTTGACAGGAATATGAGATGAACCACAAAGGTTTCAAACACTTTAAACTTTTGTAAGTATCGAACTTTAAAATATTTACATCGTGTTATTATTACAAATATATTTTTGAAATATATTAACTGTATAAATTTTACCACAATTATCACTTACAAAAATGTTACTAAAATAATGTTATTTCCATAAGCTCTCGATCATAAAATTTATGTACCACTTATAAATACGTCGTAATAATACGTTAATATCATATACTACACTGGAATTAAAAGAAGAACATAAAACCGTATAAGTGATTCAACACGCATATCGTAGGAACTTGTAGCGTTTTGCAAATCGCAATTATACTTTACAATTAGTACTCTTGAGTAATTCGTTGAGCGGAAAAAATTACTGCTTGCAGTTACTGTAAGGACAATGCTCTTTGATTTTACATATTTATTGTATCATATCCGTAACTGATGAGTTTTGAAGAGTTATATAAACTTGATAAGTACTATAAAGTCTAAATCAAGAATAACAGTCACTTTCGATCTTAATAACTAATGTCATAATATTTTTACTTAAATAAAGTATTACTAATTTGATGACATTAAATTTGCAATAAAAATGTGTTCTACAAAATAGAGGTATTTTATTTGATATTCATTTCTAGTAATTTGTAAACAATTGGAAAAATATAAAAATTCTATTGAGGTACAAGACTATTAACGTAGTAATACTTAGTTCTTGTAAAATACATATCGTATTAGGTAAATTATACAAAATTCTTAAAATAAAATCTTTCCTTCTGAAAAATTACACATAGCAAATAAGAAAAATATGCATAGTCAATCATAATTATAATAAGCTTATTCTTAAGGGATGAAATTAAAAAATATATTAAAGTGCATGATAATTGCATAAATATACATTATTAACAAATAGGCTGGCAGCGGTGCTCAGATTGCGTTGAAGTCTTTTCAAAGGCCTAATTGACAGCACGAAGCATAGTACATAGTTTATACTCATTGTACCGTCGGAGCTCTATATTATTTACTGTAACATCAACTAATGGTTATTTTATTTTAATAATATTTTAGTATGCTTATACAAATACTTATAAAAAGTTATGTATATATTTTTTTGTAAAAAATGAAGAAAGATTTTCTATGGTACTTTATTTGATAAATAACTTTAAATTATATCTGAATGTGAAACGTGAATAAATAACAGAAAAAAGATAAAAGGCATAACAATTGTAGAAATAAAGGTCTTAGTAAGGCATTCACTAAACTTTTCCCCATCATCCGTTATTCTGTCTTTAGGGAGCTGACTTAAATCATACATCTCTGATGTCGTGACGTAAACGATGTTATACCTACCGAGTGTTGAAAACTTTGCACCAGACTTATATTAATATAATATAATGATGGCTTCATGTATGTTCATAAAATTCTTTATTATTAGACAGTGGGGGCAAAGCTGCTATACGTGTTTCCGCTTATCACTACGGACTTAGGTGTGCTGGTTTAAAGAGTGAGGTATGAGGTACACTATTATCTTCACCATAATTCTTTAGTAACATATCTGTCATCTCAGACAGAACGCTTATTTGATTTTGTTACCTTATGTATACTTTATTTATCAAGTTATATGTAAAAAAATCTTTTTGATTTTACATGCGTTTAATCAAACTTAATTTTTCCCTTACCCCCCAAACTTACATTTTTCGAAATAAAAAGTTATCTAGTGCTTTTTCAGACTAAATTGTGTACTAAAATATTAGTAAAAACGGGAGTCAAAACAAATGTTGCTAACTATTGGCAGCGGTTGGCGATTTGTAATTAAAACCCAATGAACCAAATTATAAACATAATAGTAGTAAAAAGAGACAAGTTACAAACATATAATTGAAATCTCGGGTCAAAGCAAATTTTCTTAATTGTGGCAGTGGTACGCGGATCATAATTAAGCCCCAATGAACCAAATTATAAATATAATAGCATAAAAATGACATGAGTTACAAAAATGTATATGAAAACCCGAGTTAGACCAAATGTTGCTAACTGTGGCAGCGGTACGCGAATCGTAATTAAGCCCCAATGAACCGTGGCCGATAAACGCTGAACGCTAACGGTCTCCGTTACGGGAACGGGATCCCGCGGGCGAGATGCGCTATTGTACATCTAGTGTTTATCTATGTTGTATGCGTTAATAACATAAAAAGAAAATATTGGTTTATACTTCTTGATATACTTGGTATTTTGGGCAGGTTTCGGGTTCGGTACCCAGAAATCTAAATAATAAATTGTAACTTCCACGTATGTGTATTAGTACGAAGACTTACTTTTCTGAGGCGTTCCAACTTAATCCTAATAGGTAGCGATGCATCTGAGACCAACCTCTATTAAGTCAAATCTTATTTGGTGTTAATTACAGATGTCCATGGGTGGTAGTGATTCTTACCACCAGATTAACTGAATCAATCTCTATCTATGGTACTATGGTTTCTATGGTACTGTAATAATTTTGATACGCAAAGGATATCCGACGTGGTGGTAGAGAAAAAAAATGTAACTGACAAGTGGTAAATGCCTCCGTAGGCCATTTTTTAAATGTTTGAACCTTCGTTACTTTCGACTTTGTGAACCGATTTTGAATTTTTTTTTATTTGAAAGCTGGTGCTTCCCGTGGGGTCCCATTTTAATTTGGTTCAATTCTGACAAAGGCACTCATAAGAAAACCACATAAGTCTTAAATTTGCATTTAAAATGTGCGCGACAAATAGACGTATAACTCAGCTTCTACCGATTCGATTCTACTTAAACTTTAAATGAACATTAGGTATCTAAGATGAAATGATATAATGAATAATATGACCTTCTACTCCTCGATCCTGATGATGTAGGGGTAGTATTAGCCAACCACAGAAGATAACCATTTGGTGCTTACAAATATATAACAAGATTACTGAGCAGAGACATACTATAAAAAGTTTGAACTTCAGCTCTTCAAACCTGATGATCCAGGGGTACTTCAAACCCAGACCATAGAAGTTGGACATTTGTTGTATACAGTAAAATTACTATGTAGAGATATAAGATGAAAATTTTGAACTTCAACTTCTGAAACCTGATGATGCAGGGTACTGCAAACCTAATTTATGGTTTAGGATTAGGTTGAACTGTAGTGATTTATATTGAATGGGTTAGGTTAGGTTGGAAAATAAAAGAAAACATAAAACTAAGTGAGCCGGGCGCGGCAGCGCCCTGCGAGTGGGTGTGCCAGTTCATATAAATACAGACCTAACCTTTATTTACCTGTATATAATTTATAAAAGTTTTCTTGGCTTAGGACTAAATTTTACATTTATGCTGGAAGTTGAATTTACGTTTGTATTTATGTTTCAATTTATGCTTTCATGTAAATTTATATTTACAAAGTAATACTAATTTTACAGTACAAATATAAGTTTATCATCAATAAAAAGCGTGTTTTTTTTTTAACAAAAATTAGAAATTGTATTGAATTGGCACAAAAAAGCAAAAAATAATTTAAATATATGTTGGTTTCTTTCATACACAGTGCATAGTTCTGAAGTTCGCGCTCAACATATTTTGTTACATTACAACGACGAATCTATGTCCTACAATTATATGAGCCATGCCATTGAAGTCGGTTTTAATTTTTTGTTAATTTTTTTACATTTTAAATCGAATTCCATTTGTAGTTTAGACAGAAATATATAGATCTCTGTTTATATATCTGTATATACGTCTGTTCATAACATTCGTAACAGTTAACAATTAACATGGAATCATAAAATAAGCCATACTACATATATTAATTAGGGTAACTCGATATAAATTGCGTGTTAACTGTATAACTGTTTAATACATAACTGAAAGAGCAGTTAAACTTAGAATTACTGTTATGTAACTTAATTTAGTATACCTGAGTTAATTATATGTATTATAGAATTTTATTTAAGAGCCTACTTTCATCTACTATTTAGCCCACATAGCTTATTTAAATAAATATATTTAAATATTTATTTGGAACATTTTATGATTTAGGTCCGACAGTTTTAGCTTCGCGCGTTAATGGTTATTCAGTATTATATACTCTTATTATGAAGTTTATTAAGTAACAGAAGTAATTAATCGTTATAAAGTAACAGATCCATAATATTAAAATAAAATTATACTGTAATGAGCTCATAATTTTTATTAGTCGTTATCACAGGCCTGCTCTCAAAATGAGAAGGTTTATAATTATGTTTATATATATGTCACAGTCCACCACTAACGCTCTCAGGCGTTTTTGTTTCTTGCCTTGCCTTTCTTGCGAAGTTCTGTTTCGCCGCTTAAAAAATTGATAATTATTCCCTAATGTGTTATATGTTATTTTATATTTAATGTATTTTAATAGATATAATCAATTCTAAACAATAATTGTACAACACATTATAAATTATTTATCTTATACATTTATGATAAACCTTATATCAGAAACTGTATTGTATGCAAAACTTGGAATTAATTATACAATGACTTTGATAACATCTTTTGTTTTACAGATAAACTTCACACAAACATGACGCGAGACGCGCGCAGAACAACACAGTGAGTGCCAGTGAGAATGTGTTTGAACGTGCGACTGTACTGAGCTTAGCTGTCGTGACAATGTGTGGTGTGAGAAGGCTGTGGTGGCTGGTGCTGTGCTGCCTGGCGCGGACAGTGATGAGTATGTATTTCTTAATATTATAGTAGTAAATATGCATGCAGTTTGTTGGTAAGGACAACTGCAAATGGATGTCTATAATTAATAAAGATAGAATAAGACTGAAGTCAAAGTAGATTCAACAAGGATTATGAATAGGTTTTTGATTGTTTAAATAACATTCAGTAATAAATAACATACAGTAGAAATATAGACAAATAGATTGAAATACAGATAAACAGACAAAAATAATAGAATTTGCTAGAATTACGTATTCTCTGACCTCCAAATTATATATTTTTTTGCAAATTTATGGGACTTACAGACACACTGAACTTTTGTTTTAATATTGGTATGGCTTTGTACAGAAATGTAGCAATTAGAGAACGTCATACGTAAACATATGTTTTTAGAGTTCTTTGTGTATAAAAAAATATACAAGTATGTTTCCTCATAATATTTTTATTGACAATTTCACATATTAATATGATTTTTTACATAAAATATTAGGTTGCTGTTATTCAACATTGCGTTTATTAATGCTTTGTAATTCAAATTGTCCTTGTGTGAAACGATTGCTATTTCCAAATACGCGAAATCGATTGCACATTCAAATAAACAGAAGAATCCATTTCGCATAAATACCTGGGGCGTTCGGGTCGCGAAGGGGTTAAAGAGTTTACAAAATATTTAGTAATCCTGCTGTGAATCCAATTACATTGTTATGTTTTTATTAAACTTTGTGACAAGCAGTGTTTCCTAAAGCAATTTTGAGTTTATTCGTATTGTATGCATATTCCTCAAAATATGATAACGATCATTTTAAGCAATACAATCAAAAAATATATTGATTTTATATTTTATTAGCGGGCTAGGTAAGAATACTTTAGAGCAATAAAATAATAATTATTATTAATTTGAGACCTAAAACGAAAAATACCAGCTAAGTGTTAAGTGTGCATAAGGCAGGCTCGCATATAAAGATTTCCGTAATATACAAAAAATGCAGATTTAAAAAGTATTAATTAAAAAATATACCTACTTAAGATTATCACGATAAAACCTTATAATTTGAAGCAATTTGCTTCGAATAAAAAGTTTATTAAAAAATTATAAATTATGATAAAAATGAAACATTAAAACCAGTATATATTATATAAGCTGTCATAATTACTTATTACACTAGAATAATATAATATGCAAAACATAATCATATTATAATAAATTAAAGTAAATAAGCCTTATCAAATCTAAGTCACGTATTTACCTCGGAACTGTTAACAGCCTCATAACGAGCATTATTTCACAACCGTTATATCTGAGCCCATTATATTTATGATTATGCATGACTTAGTTGCACAGATCATTATTCCGAATGTGCGTGCTGGTGCGGAATTGTGCGTTCAGTCGGAACAAAACTGAAAATAATTAAAGAACCTCATTAAGATTGTAAATTACATCATAGGAAACAGATGTGGTTTAGTTTAATGGCGACAGATCTTTTTGTGGCTAGATTGCGAAGGTATCACTTCGACAGCTATTTTACAACCTTTCAACAGTAGTGATAAGCGCAGTTGTGTGTAGTTTGAAGTGCTTGTTAGATTTACTTAGAGGCTTCTAAACACTTACACTAGGCTTCGCAACTTACTCCTTAGAGCTCCTTACTCTGATGGTATGGCCACTGCCATCCATGGACAATTTAATTGACCCAAGATAAGACTAGAGTCTTATCTAAGGAGCTACAGATGTGTTGCCAACCCTGAAGACGCCTGAGGAATTTGGAATGCCTCGGATAAGTATATAAGGGATATACCATATCTTACAGTCCAGAGCACAGCAATGCGTCTGTTGCAATTTAAGGTAGGACTCAAATTCTATTAGGAATTGATTACAGATGTCCATGTACCACCGCCTTACCTATATCTAATGTAAAGCAGTTTTGCATTTCTGTGATTACCGGCGCCATTACATACAGGATGACCACATTAGTCCTTCTAAGAAGCAACGAACCTGTAATTGACGTACATACATAGAACCCCTGTTCTCTATGGAGTTGTTTACCGATCGATATCCAGGGGCGTTAGTGATCACTTACAAAAAGATGGCTTGCGTGTTCCTTTACTATTTCAATGTCACATGAAAAAATGTCAGTGACCATTTATTAACACCACGTCTTTGTAAAATTAAATAAGAACTGATTCGCTAAATAATGTTGAAGTGAGACGTCCCAACTTAGTCCTCAGGCTGTCCCTGTGTAGATTTTAATATGTTACGGGTACTCACGATATGTGGTTTTTAATTTTTTTTGTCGATATTTCGACGCAGTTACATGGATCGTGGTCACTGCGAAATTGCGGTGCATATTAAAAAAAATGCCTAAAATCATATCCCTGTGTAGCGATTGTGTTCGAACTCAGGTAGCTGTCTGCTTCCGTCATATAAAAATGAAATACATTACACAATTACCATTAATTTAATAAAAAATCTCAATCGTTTTTGCATGCACATAAATTTTAATATAATAGAAATAATTAATTTCACTGCTACCGTCACGGTTCTAGAAAATTAATGTACAAAAAATTAACCAGTAAATCTTACTTTAATATTACATAAAAGAAATAAATATTCATAATAAAATTATAATAAATCATTGTCATTTAAGTGTGGTAAAATAAATTTATTACAACGATTAAAAATATTATCTAGAGCGGCGAACATTACTCGAAAAGTCGTAATTACTGAATAAATTTGAAGAAATATTTTCTAATTTTAAATTTAAAACATTCATTAAAATTATTCATCGTAATTGGGATTACTTCATTATTTTAATGACTTAAGCGGTCACAGTTTTGTAATAGTGTATATTAATTTATATTGTCCGTCTATCTATGTCTGCCTACATAGGTATCTATGTAGTATATTATGAAGAAGTATGTTTGACTCTTTCCCAGGAGTAGAGTATATAGAGTAGTAGAGTGTAGTTTGTAGCTAGACACACTAAAACCATATAGCCAATATAGCCGTGTGGTGTTGATCTTGATTAGCTGTGTACTAAGTCGGAAAACCCCTGATAAGCATATCTTTCTTACCACACCCTTAACACAGGAACACAGCAATGTATACACTGCTGTTGTAAGGCGGATATACCAGCAGTGTAAATCTATAAGATCTGAAATCAGAGATCTTCCTGTGTCATCAATACCCAGTGCGGTAATGCACATGTATGCCAAACGTGGTAACTATTGTCAAATCTCCCATTAGAGGAAGCCTGTTTCCACAATTGACCTCGAAGGGTTAGGGACCACATATGAATCTATTGGTTTTTTTTTGCAAAATAAAGTCTGTCTTTCAATACTCAGCAAACCCTCTGGATATGCTTATCTCTAAAATCTCTCTCTTGTTTTAAATACCTTATTATTTTGGGCAAGTATTCTCACGTAATTGATATATTGTTATATATGCTTTAATATTTAAAACTAGAATACCCAAAATAAATTGGCTATTCTATATTCATTTATTTTTTCAAAAAAAAAAAACAAGAAACATGTACCTGCGCATGCGCAGAGCTGAGCACGATGGCTCGTTTAAATTATTAAAAATTAAAAACAAATTCATGATAAAACGACGAGCGGAGTCAGAGATCAGTAACTTTCTCGGCTTTCTAACTAATCCGGGGAAAAATAATTTGTCACGTGACCGTCCTTTGTCTCTGCTTAATGTAAGGTAAGAGTTCGTAACCGTTACTTTGAACCATCAGTTTGCTTCGGAACTAAGAAATAAGCAAAACAATAACACTATAACGTTTTCAACTCTTACAGCCCTTCATTAAGAATTTCTTCTGTTGTGGATGCTATGACTACACAAACACGAATATATGTATAAGCACCTTGACCAAGAACAAAAATATAATTTCCTCACTTAGATGTCTGGCCGGGAATCGAATCCGGAACCCTTTGCGTGTCAGATTGGCATGGTGACCGTTTCGCCACGCAAGTTCAATAACTTATCAATAACTGTACAGTAAAATAGAAATATATATTATCTTACTAATATTATAAATGCGAAAGTTGGTGAGAATGTACATGTTACCTTTTCACCCAAAAAATACTGGTCGAATGTCATTGAAATTTGTCACACATATAGCTAATGACCTGGATTTAAACGTGGAATACTCATTATCATAGTAAATGTGATCGAAGCGTGTGATGCCGAATGGATAATTTAGTATTACTCATCATTATTTAAATGTTAATACATAAACCTTATATTTTTGCATTGATAGGGGTCGGTTGCTAATATTACTTGAGTTAATGCTAGTACAGGGTTTTTCAAAAATACTAACAAATTTTACGATTTTCTTACTAAAAACTGTAATGCCTTTACACTCAAAAATTATTGTTTGAAAGACAAGAACTCTGAACATAAATATTAGATCATAAAATGCATTAATATGTTTTCTCTTATATTTTGAATAAATATAAAAAATACACTGATTGCGCAAGTTATAGAAGGTCCCTTAACTCAGTTTGCCTCTTAGCAAAGGCCTCCTCTAACTCTCTCCAATGAGCCCTATCCCCCGTGTCTCTCCTCCAGTATGGCCTTGCTGTATTCTTAAGTTCGTCTTCCCAGCTAAAATGTCGCCTGCCTCTACTTCTTTTGGAATATCTGGGGAACAAATTCATTAACTCTTTACTCCATTTTTCTTCTTTAGAGCGCATCATACGCCCTATCCATTTCTATTTTAGATGGTCTACCCTTTGCAGAATATCTATGAATTAGTATTCGTTTTAATTAGTTTCTATTATTTTTTTCTCATTAATTAATTCCAAAAAAATAAGTCTCTTTAAAATTCAAAAGAGCACAAAAACTATGTTGTTATAACATAATATTACATTAAAAATCCAGTATATTCTTGTTTTTATAAATTAAAAATTAAGTGAAACTCGTATAATATTTTTATCTTTGTAATATACGAAATATTTTAAGCAAAACATAAAAACATAGATAAGAAAATATAAATCTTTATTGGTATCTGCGTAAGGTCGATGACACGAGCGATATAACTGAGAAGTTTAAGAAAGTTGAGTTAAAACTCTACATTATGGTATACATTGCTCTATAATTACCGGAGAGCATAGAGTGCGGATGCAAATTAGATAGAGCCTGTCCGCAACATGGCTGGCGGCAAAGCGAAAGTATTTTAAACCTATTTATTTAAATTGCTAAGTTTGCAATTTTTACGGAGATACCGTAAAAATGTAACATGGTATATAATTATTGTACATCTGCATATTATACTAAACAATATGGATTTTGATTTAGCAGCGAAAATATTTATGAAATAAAATACAATGTATGTCGTTCTGAAATGGTTTAAACATTATAACTTTTTATTAAAATATAAGTAGACATCTGTGAGACCACCCATGGTACCTGTAAGCAATTAAATATAAAGCAGGGTTTTATTTCAAGTCAATCATCATAGATGCGTTGCGTCTCCCGAGGACTTGGTATGGTCTGGTATAAAAATGGGCTGACAATCACACTCTTCCACTGAAATGCAAGAACTGCCTCGCGCTAGAAATAGGCTCGAAGGTGGTGTCTATTCTATTGAATGTAGTTTGAAGGTGATACCTATTCTGGATAGTCGAACCACTCCCGTTCTACCAGATTATACCGATAGTAAGTGATCGCTGCTCCCTATGGAAATGACAGTAATCAATATAGATGCCAATAGGAATGGAGTACTAAATGTCATCGGCCACAAACGTGTTTATAATGCTCTCACTGTGGTCCTTGAAAACTAAGTTGAAATGCTGAAGTATTTCTTTCTTAATACATGTTCAAAGGAACATATGAGAACATGACACTACTATTGCCACAATTGAATCTTTTATATTTAAAATTTGTACCTACTCAGAAGTAAACCAATGAAATAAACTATACATAGATATGTTTATAAAAAATACAATAATGTATACATTGCAATGTCTATAATAATTATAATAAAGAGTTCTGCAAAAGAAATAGAAATAGTCAGAAAAGTATTTGTGATAAATGCTAATAAGATGCGTCTGCAATATTAGTATGATAAAGGTAGGTGAATGTCTCACAGAAATAGCGGTATTCTTGTATCCAGATTAATGTTTTCTGCATCTATTTGCCAATCTGGTTTGAAAAGTCACGTATTATTATGAATAATAATCAGGAAATGGGCGGGACAGACCGGTGTTTAAACAGTCCGTTCGTTTAGTGGTAAAATAATGCATCATTTTATTTATATTTATTTTATACATTATTAGAATACATTCATTAGCCTTTTGAAGTTCACTTGTGGTCATACGGCTTACCTGATCATCCGAATAGGGCTATGGTACCTCCTGCCTCTCTTAATAGTTGACTAAAAGGGGCTTTCGGGGTTGCCGGCGGTAAGGGATACTCGATCTGTCCAGCTCAAAGTCGCATACCGTCGTAAAGGCCAGTCGGTGCAGGGCCCAGTCGCTCTTCTGAATAGAGCCAGATGAGGCAACGCACTCTGAGGACTCCGGTTACTTTCCGTTGAAGATCCCAGAGTCTTCTTTGCAGCACTGAGGATGGCCACCGGGTATTTTAGCATGTAGTAGCCTCACCGAATGAGCGTAATTTTCAATAATAATATTCGCGCTTGACTGATAGATGTCCATGGTGACTTTGCCCACTTACTGTCAGGTAGAGTGCATTCTCGTTAGCTACTTCTATATTATAAACAATATTAAAAAAACATATGGTGATATACCGTGTGGTATGTTGGTAATTTTGAATCGCTCCACGCCTTTTCTTCCCGTAGATGTCACCATCACGCATGCCTGGCAAGGTGACTATTGCCAAGAACCATTATTTTTGGCAGCCTATGTCCAGCAGTGGCTAATTGGAACTTGGAAACATATTGGGTATATTGGATTGTATATTTGGAACATTGCTTATGTACTAACGTGTACTAATATTATTTATGTGGATTCGACCTGACTGTAATGAAAATATACTATTAATAATACTGAAAAACGAAGTATTGTAAATCAGATCCATTTATTACACCTAACATTTCTCTTTGTAACAAGCACATAACGCCACTCTTTCATGAGGAGATAAGATTCTAAGTTTCCATAAATTGATACCTGTCTCTGCTAGTGAAGTATTCATATATTATTTCTTACCGTTAAATACTTGCTTTCGTCTATTAAGCACGTCTTTGTGATTACTATTGATTATCTTGTTTTTATGCTCTACTCAAGAATAATTAATAATGTTATATTTTTAACGAAACCGCTTTATCGTTTGAGTATTAACGCTTTCGACAGTCATAGCTATAGAGCTAGGTTTATCTCGTGTCATGGGTGCCATGGGCACAAAAAAGGCGAATACATAAACACCAAGATTTGGAACAAAAATCTGTATTCATCATTCAGATGTCTTTCTGACCGGGATTCGAACCCGGAACCAACTGCGTGTCCGACCGGTGTAGTAACTGCGTCGTCATGTATGACGTCGAAACGAAAAATTTAATACACTTTTAGTTAGCACAAACGGGTTAAGTGGCGCCCTTAAAAAACAAAAAAAAATCGAGCGCTTTTAAAGCCGCTTAATTTTGACCCTGCTTTATTTAATAATATGGAAGGGATAAACGAGCGTGCAGTACACCTAATGGTAAGTGGCCATTGCCTCCGATGGATCTGTAAATAACTCCAGATAAGATCAGTCTTACCTGAAATTAGCAACAGATGCGTTGCTACCTGGACTATATTGGAACGTCTCGGATAAGCATATCTTCCTTACCACACTCTTCAGACCAGAACACAGCAATGCATATCACTGCTAGCTGCTCTGAAGCGGAACCACAAAGAATTCTACCACCTTTAAATAATTATTAAATGATTATTTCCACCTCTATTATTTATTACAACTTAATTGTTGTAATGAAAGAAGCATTATAATCAGCCTCTTTGCACAATTAAATGGAGAGTAGAAAGTATAATTAATGAATATAACTAAATGTACAAATAAAGTTATATACCAAATGAATGGTAGATAAGTAGGTATTTATTAAATTATACTATATATCATGGTTCGACAATGGTATTAGTCTTAATATCAGTCTCTTTTTTTAGTATTTAAGAGAGAAGGGACACAATTTCCATTTAGTCGTTAGGTCAAGCAACGAATTTGTTTGATCACAGGTAATGCTCAAATAGCAATCCTATTCGGAGGTTGTATACATATAAATATCATAAAAAATAGTCATTTTAAATCAACTGCTACTCCGTTGGCTCAGCGCCCCAAAGATGGTCTTGGCCTCT
>MOOZ01000067.1:718945-736586 GCA_002930495.1 Cecropterus lyciades | reverse complement strand
TTATTAAATTATACTACATTATGAAAATCAAAGGTGGTAAACTCATGGTTCGACGATGGTATTAGTCTTAATATCAATCTCTTTTTTTAGTATTTAAGAGAGAAGGGACACAATTTCATTTAGTCGGTAGGTCAAGCAACGAATTTGTTTGATGACAGGTAAAGCTCAAATAGCAATCCTATTCGGAGGTTGTATACACATAAATTTCATAAAAAATAGTCATTATAAATCAACTGCTACTCCGTTGGCTCAGCGCCCCAAAGGTGGTCTTGGCCTCTGGTACGAGAGTTTCACCAGGTGATTGAACCATGTAGTTCGACCGTGGAGGTACCACCGCGTATAAGTGGTGTTTATATATGAGGCGACCATCTTAGTCCTCGGAAGTGGCAACGCATCTGTGATCGACTTCAGATAGAATTCGTCTTTATTCTGCTGCTGCAATTCCATATTTAGTCAATTACCAATCATTATTATTAACTTGATATAAAACGAATTTAAATAAAATGTACATAATTTAAATAAAAATAATTGAATTACTTATGACACACCATGAAACCTTGGTTGTACGTCAAATTATCTCATATCACGACACAGTTCCGTGCGATGTGGAGCGAGACAGATCTTATCAATCGTAATAGAAGAGACATGAATTGTGCATTTACTTACATGTTACTGTTATGCTTGGGAAGATAATCTGAGGTAGACTAGAGCATCTGCATATAAAAATAAAAAAATATATAAATAATTGATCTCATGTATCAGTCTAATTTTTAACAAAGAATCTTTATATTAAAAAAAAACTATCGAGATATTGATTGATAATTGTCGTTCCTGCAGAGTTATAAAAGGTCGGGAATCCAGAATCCCTGCACTACACCTATTTGTACCGTGACGCCGTTCTTGCGTTTCGGTAAAAAGGTGTTATTGCCTGACTCAAAGTCGAGGCGATTTGGTAGAATCCATTTCCCCTCAAACAGAAACATAGCTTGATATTACAGTTTTTGTATCATCTTAAATGTAGTAGTAATATCTTTAGAGCCGAAAAAAGAGTTTTTTCTGTAGAGTCAAGAACTTAAGATAATGGGTCCCTACGCTCGGCTGAGACAAGACTGGGGGTATCATCAAGTTGCTTCAACAGTATTTAGTCGAAGGTACGGGTAGTGGCCACCAATTTTGGATGTTTAAATGACGACGAGTTTAAATCTTGTATCCACTGACATGTCAGGCACGGCATTTAACAGTGAACCTTAAAAGACTGATAGATACATCCATGTCAAAAACAAGAACCAGCTTTCCCAACGTGCCCTTCAAAGCACGGAATCTCCGACTCATCTCCCACGTAATTCCTAAAGTAGGTTAGTAATATTATACACAGTTAACTTGTTATTGTTTCGGCGAAGTAAGCCAAAAACCGTAATAAAATGCGTGCATCTCGCCCATTAACTTCAAAACAAAAGTACTGCTATACCGTATTTTGATATAATCCATTTGGTTACAGCTTGAATCATAATAAATTTGTTACGCTCTAAACATAATCACATAACATAATATTGCTTGGTTATTCTTTATAGAATCTTGGGTTGATTCGACTCTGAGGCATCTCATCTGTTTGGCCCTAATAACAGCAGTTTTAGGACCAAAATTGCCACGATGCTGCGTTGTGGTCGGAAGGTAAGTGAGACATACTCATCCGAGGCGTTCCAACTTAATCCCTAAGGGCCGTCCTCAGGTAGGACTATAATCTTATTTGGGGCTAATGAATGTCTATGGGAAGCGGTGACCACTTATCATGTGAACATACTTGTTTACTACTTTAATCTTATAAATATAAAAGAATAAGAAGGACGTTATAAATTACATAATATATAGATCTTGCTCAATTACAATGATTGTAGCGTAGTAGGTATAACACTTAAACTAGAAAGTTTTGTCTCAATTGAAAACACGAACATGACTTAAACTTCTATTCATTAGCATAAAACAATGTATAGGTTCACTGAAACAGTAACTAACTACTTTCTTTCCGCATTACTAATGTAATCATCTGTCATATGATACGCCCATAGGTTAAGATCAAATTTTGAATATTTTAAGTTGCCTATTTATGAATATGCTACAGTATGTATTTGTATATATGTGTGCTTCAAATTCCATCTTGTATTCAATCGTACGATACTGGTCTTGAGTGCCTTGTAGAGTCTTTCCGTGGATGTCGTAGGAGGCGATGTCAGGACGAAAGTGTAGTCTTCCTGTGTAACATTAACTATTACCGGGAACATCAATTAAGCAAGGCCTATATCTTGTATTGGACCTAAAAATGCTGATAACCTGAATATACCTTAACCCCTCCCCACTGCCCCCATACCGCTTACATGGCCGTAGGATATGAAAGGCTAGGAGGGTAAGATGTCCCCGTACAGTAAGTATAGTACAAAAGATAGATGGATTTGACCGTGTTTAGTTGAAAAGAACTATTATAATCTGTACACTCGAAGTTGGTCACAATTGCGATATTGTAAATTGATATAAGGCATAAATAGGTCTAGGCTTACGTTACTAGAGAAACCGAAAAGTTTTGTTTGTTGTCGTTTTGTTTTACATTACAACGAACATTTTTTTTTGCTTGATGGCAACGGTGTTGCCGTTGCCATCAAGTAGACGCTTGAGAACTTCACAGTATATTTAAATGTATATTCACTTTAAAATAAATAATTGAATTAAAATAAATAAATATTTATAAGTAACCTAGCAGACACGTGCCCACTTCGTTAAGCATAAAAAAATGTTGGTGTATTTCTTAGTACTAAATGTTAGAGTTTATTACCCAATCGCCAAAAGGAGGGTTATGTTTTTATCGCGTATGTATGTACATATGTACCTACCTATCAGCATGCCAATTTGACGAAACATGTATGCTCTTTTATGTAAAATCTTGGTGTAATTATCTTTTGTTTGGTACCTTTAACTACCATAATTAATATTAAAATGATTATGATTTAGTATGTTTATTTTAATTGTTCAATATTTCTTTCTATACTACATTGAATGTAGTGTTATTATCTTGCCAGATAATAACACTACAGCCAATATTGTATTTTGCTGCCGCAAAATGTATAGTTTTTATGCATATCTATCCCGAGATAAATCTGATTATGGGAAAAACATTATTTTTTAAATCAATGCCTCCTCTTCTACCGTATCATTATCTATAAAAAAACGGCAAAAAATCACATTTATTGTATGGGATACCCTTTAAATATTTATTTTATTCGGCTATTAGTACATGTTGTTAAAGCGGTAACTGAAATACATCATCTGTGAAAATTTCAACAGTCTGCCTTACACGGTTCATAAGATACAGCTTGTTGATAGACAGACGGACAGACGAACCGACGGACAACGGAGTCTTAGTAATAGGGTTCCGTTTGTACCCTTGGGTGCGGAACCCTAAAAGCATCTAACAGAAATACCCCCCAACAGATTATGACATGGTGGCGGTTACATACCTATACTATATACTTAGTAGTTTAGGAGTCCATAGCAAACTAACAACGTGACTCGTAATTTATATAAAATATATAAGCTACCCTATCGTTCAAATTGTATCAAACTGCACACGGTGTGCAAATTATATTGAAATCAGGTCAGTAGTTTAGGAGTCCCTAGCGGACAAACAACGTGGCGCGTAATTTGTATAGATATAAAGTATCCTATCTTTCAAGTTGGATCAAATTGAACTTGAAATCGGTTCAGTAGTTCCAGAGTTTACCCCGGACAAAGAACGTGACATGTAATTTATATATATTAAGATATAATAGTAGTATAATAGTACGGAACGGTTCGAGCGCGTCACCGCCTCGCACTTTTCAGTTTTTTATATAAACACAAATAATAACACAATAGAAATGTAACATTTCAAATCGAAACCCATTCAAAAAAGCTGACTATTTTCCGTGCATTTATCAGCAATCTATTGACAACACAATAAGTGATAGTAGTATGAGTGATAACACTGACATTTATAACCGAATAGCGTGACCTTGGTACCATAATCTCATGAACATACTCCCATAGTTTTCCCCACAGAATTAATTAGTCTCAGAACATTGTCTTCATTCAAAAGTAGAGCTTGTCTGACAAATTTGTTATGTAACTGAATTATACTAAAATAAACTTTAACGTCTTGTAATAACGTTCAACGTAGACGCAATCATTTTTGTTGTAATAAACCTTTAATATAACTGTTCGTATAACCTCTATGACTGCGAAATTAGGAGTGAAAATACTTTGAAACGTAACATCTTAGCGAATGTATAAAACCACTTTACACTGTAATTGAGATGTGTCAATTTAAACTTTAATCCCTTGTAATAACTAATAAAGACGCTAAATACTTTTGTAGAAATCTGTGCCGTGGGATACACCGCCAAGATGTATTTCTCATTATTTGTTTGTGATTTTCAAACTTCCCTTTATGGTATTGTCATTATAATATGGAAAATAGAAAATTAACTGTTATCGTCGCTGGTGGTGAAAGAAAAATAAGTTCTCCAACTTACTTTCTAATCAGTCGATAAGCTTGAGAAAGTCATAATTTCAATACGCAACTCTTGGCAAGCTAAGAGTTTATGTGGAAAATATAAATACTTATATTATAAACGCATTTGATAAGAAAATTATTCCATGATTAAATTTATTTATACCCAACTGCGTCAGAAGGAGGGGTAATGTTTTTCGAGCGTATGTATGTTTCTTTGTGTGTATGTACATTTCGTTGGCACACGCTTCCACGAATTGTGACTTATGACATATCATTGGAATTGTCACAGTTTCTAGTGACACAAGTAAAATTTGGAAATATGGGCGCGTAAACAGAAAATCATTATTACCATAAAATATGGGTATCAAATTAAAGGTAGTAAATGGACTAATGTAAAAATATATATATTTTAATAGCTGTAAAAAAGACGATTGCGAAAATATATATACATACTATAACATTTATATGTATGCAAATAAATAAAAAGCGTTAAATTAAATAAATAATTATAAATACATAATACCCGAATGCTAATTAGAGTTTTGGCAGTTGGGTTTTTATTTTCATAATAATTTCTTGCTAACTCATTATTGTCGTACAGCTAAGCAAAGTTTCCTAAGAACGAGAAGGGTTTAGGCCGTAATTCACGACGTTGGCAAATTTTATATTGGTAGACTGTATTACTACTAAAGTGTAAAATTTTATAATAATATGTACTATTAAAGGTGTAACTACCAATCTAAAATTGGCATTTACACCTTCCAAACTATGTCATATCTCGATGTTACCACTGATTGACTTAATATATATAGTTTTACTGATTGAATTAATCTATAGCCATTAACATGTATGATGTTTTAAATTTTATTCCTAAACTGAGTAGTATTCACATAAAAATGAAACCAATAAATATATTATCATATACTATGACCATCATACTAATTATTATTTTTTATTTTTTATTTCTACTTAGTATTTTCGCCCGCTTTGGTCACGTTTACACAGTATAAAGTATCCCATGTTTTAATCCAGGCGATAAACTATCTGTGTGCCAAATTTCAGCGAAATCTAACCAGTAGTAGTAGTATTATCGTCAAAGAGTAATAAACACACATACATCCTTACAAACTTTAAGATAAACGATTTACTTCAACATAATCGCAAAAATATCAAACGTTAATTATTAAACAACCCATATATTCGTTTATAGGAAAAACATACAAAATTTTAAAATAAATAATAGTTTACACTAACTAGTTACAAAAGCGTGTTTTTTTTATTATTATTAAGAATTATTTATATTTTCTTTTTTAGTCTTATTGATAATAATTTTATAGTAGGAAAAAATGATTTATAGCGGATCATATGTGAAAACAGCTTCTCTGGTCACAAACCCAAATACTAAGTCACATTCAGGTTGCATCAAAATTGGCAGAGTTGCAAACAAAATTGCAACCCCTTTTTCACCACCTTAGGGGATGATATTCCAAAAACCGTGAAATATGTGTTTTTTTTATATTAATCCGCAAATCCAAATATTAAGTTACATGAGCTTGCATCAAAATTGGGGAACTTTCACACAAACTTTCACCCTCTATTTAACCCTTATAGGGGATATATAAAGATGTATATATATAAATAACCTTGATAAGCAAGCAAAGTTTCAACTTAATCCGAAGTTTCAAACAGAGTAAAAATCGCGTTCACAGATTCCGTTACATACATACAACCCAAGTTTATAAAAGCGTGTTAAAAAGATACTTTAAAGTTTTTAGTCAGTTAAATTATAACTTAATGGTATATATACCATAAATATGGGGTTAATGGTATTTCTGGATCTGGGTTTTCTTTTCGCTTTATATGTTTTCATGGCGTATGACACAAAGAATCTTAGTTAAAACTTTTATACTTTGTACACGCAATTACATGTTTCGACATTTATATGTCAAAGATTTGGTTACCAAAGAGTCGAGTCATTTCATTTTAATTAAACACTAGAACTTAGCCCGCAGACGTAACGCTGTCTGTTATTCAGAAGTTAATGTCTAATTTTATAATAATTTAATAACCGTAAAATATCTTGCGTAACTAAGCGCCGGCTTACACCGGTTGTAACTAATTAATGAGCTGTTGCTGAGAATTGGTGTCCATGGAAGATTTTTTACCCGACTCCTTCTGGAGGGTAATGTTCTTCGAGTATGTATGTTTGCATGTATGTATGTATCTCAATTTCTCTCGCACGCGCTACAGCCCAAACGGCTTGACGGATTGTGACATATGACATATCATTATTATTAGAATCATTTCAGCTGAGTGACGTAAGCTATATAATTTAAAAAAATGACGCATGTATATAGGGGGAAAAGGGGTAGAACAGGGGCAAAAATCAGAAGTCTTATTTCGGAAACTATTAAGACTACAGAGTGGAAACTTGGTAGGTAAGTGTATTCTGTAAACCGCTTTCCGAATTATGTATAAATATCCCCATACATGGAATAAAAACTCAGAAAAAAATTCATCTTACCTACACTTGTGGGGTCTATAAAAAGGTCTTCAAAAATGACATAAAGGTTTCTAAAACCATTTTTTCTCAAAGTCGATTGTTTGAGAGATAAGCTCTAACCGTTAAACTAAAAATCGTGAAAAATCTGGATAAAACATATGTTATAGATGTCAAGGAAAACTTTCAACAAAAATTGGTTCGAATAAGATACGGTTGACAGTTTTTGAGATATAACACTTTTTTTAAAAACCAAACAGCATAACTTTGTAAATCATACAAACACTATGAAAAATAAACTTATGTCGGTAGTTGAAAAACTGTTCAACTGATGGTAAGTGGCCACTGCCGCCCATGGACACATTTTTTTTTGTTCTCGAGGGGGAAACCTTCAAAAGGTACCTGACGCCGTGGGAGCGACGCCGAGTTATGTGGGATTTTTACCGCACTAAAACCCCCCCGGTGGCTGTCCTCGGCGCTTCAAAGAAGACTCCGGGATCTCCAAAGGAACGCAACCGGAGTTCCACCCAAGTGAGCGGCTGGGCCCACCGCACCGTCTGGTCTTTACGACAATATGCGACCACACATACTGCCGTTCTTCTTGGGGTCGCCTGGCTGGACGGGCTCCCACTCTTACCGCCCGCAACCCCGGAAGCCCTTTTTAGTCGCCTCTTACGACAGGCAGGGAATACTGTAGCCCTATTCTAATCCCGGAACGACAGGGACGGCCCATGGACACCTAGCATCAATCCCAAATAACATCAGAGTTTTACTTGAGGTCGGCCTTAGACGCGTTGCTACACCTGAGGATTAAGTTGGACTGCCTCAGAATAAGGATGATTCAAAAATCTGCTATTGATAAGCTTACGATATAAATAAAAACGCACCAGTCATTCTGTAGAAAAATATATAATTCACTCGCGTTTTGCGATATATAGCAGTTTTAGCTGTTTGACGGTTACCCGCACTCGCTTAGTTCAGAGTACTGGCAGTTAAATACATAGCTGCCATTACTATAATCTTAAAGGAAAGACGGTATGTGATCGAGCTGGTTAATAAACATAAACATCCGCAAATTTTATTACCACGCAGAAATCTTTTGAAAACTTTCAAGAAGAGAAACGAAACTTAATAATAAGAAATAATAAAATATTTCTAAACATAATAGTATTAAGTCTTGTTTTTTTTTGGGATTAAATAATCTATATTTGGACATCTTATTTAGCATATTCTAAACATGACCTCATATATAAGCTACGAAGTAAAATCGTTAGTGTGATTCAGGAAGTACAGGGGTACATCGTCATCTAGTTGTAGCACCGACAATTGCTTTCGTAATACATTTTCGTTTCATCGATTCTCAAATCACAACAATTCTAAAGAATTTTCACTTCAAAAATACCTCCTTAAATTTATATAATGTTAAAATAAACTGTAATGATGGGAAAAATTCTAGTCAAAAGAAAGTCTTAAATAAACCTTAAATAGTTGCAAACGATTTAGATGCATCTAAGAGTTGACAGGAATATCAAGTATCGTCTGACTGTTTAGTATTGCGATACAGAGAAACCTTTGCTGAGTTAACTTTCGATCTTCATCGAATGGCACTTTAAGAGGAAGAAAACGAACACTATATTAAAAACTAAAGTAATATGAACATATGGTAAGTAGAGACTCACGAGGCATTCGAACTTCTGTCACTGAACTCAGCGGTCACATTCATTACCAATTTCAGATGGAACAATTTATAATAATGAAGAATAAGATGAAAAAGATTTTCATAAGCCTCCATAGGCTTATACAAAAAACCTTATATAGGGGTACTTAAAAAATATCGGTAACAATATTTTCTTTTATACTTGCACTAGATTGCAACACAACCTCAACTGAAAAGGTCCGGCAAGAAACTCAGCGGGATAGTCTTTTTTCTTTGTATACACAGGTATATTATTTTCCTTTTTATACCATAATGTTTTTAATATGGTGAAAAGTTCATTGTAATTAGAGATCATTTATCTCCAACCTCAAGCGGAACACTAATTTTCTTTGAGGTTGATAATAGATGATTATGACATTATCCAAATAATAATGAGTTGAGACTCGATTGCAAATTGTATTTTGAAAAAAACCTTGTTATATTGCTAAGCGATCATTGCATCTCAGTTAACTGCTAAAAATCATCGAGTTATCCATCGCATACCACCTTAAGAGCCCATCACAACAAATCACTATCGCCTGACTAGCTAGCAACCGCAGTTCCCGTAGCGGTGAATAGCACCCGTAAGGTGAACGACATCAGAAAAAACCAGGGAAACAGGAGCATGTGAATACTGCGTGGAAAAGAATTCTCGGGGAATTTCAAAAGAATGTTGCTCGCTCGCTTCCGTCTTGATCGATTGATCACTTTGGAGAGTGGTTATTTCGTTTATTTATTCCTTACCTGTGTATCGCGACTTACCCGCTTTAAAAAAGTAACGGCAACTTTATACCTTTGATAATTTTTGAAATGCCTACTTAAGGTAGCGCAAGAGACCTCATAAATGTAAAAAATCTTTGTATTTGCCGTTCGTTCTTCGTTTTTATAAAATAAAATCTAATTGTTACCTCATGATACGGAATATGAATGTTTTTTTCAATGCATTAAATTTAATTCAATAGTTTTGGTTTAATACAATTTCACATACACAGACAAACGGACAGACAAAAAGTCTAAAAAAAATATATGTTGAAATTTCTATTATTACTTATTGCAAGCCGTTATTGCAAATTTATGTGATGATCAAAATGAACGCTACCCGTGTTGACACGGGTAACAATAATTTTTATTATGATTTATTGAGGTTGATTAGATTAGATTATTGAATGGATTTATTTATTTAAATTGTGTTTGTTCCTTTAAGAATCGTTGTTTTTTTGTGTATCTATGTTTGCTGAACGCATATGGATTCCAACCACGTTAAGGCTATCGCGAGTCGGTTTTACTCTTTATTCTTACTTCTATTTTACTCCTTACTCCTTATATTAGGCTTATTCTTTCCTCTTATGATATATTCCCCATTTTTATGTCTATAACATGTTTATAAGGATTGTATATCTAAATACCTGTTTGTCCAAATGAATGTACAGGTAAATAAATGTTATGTATGAACTTGACTACGACTAGCAGACTATTCGTAAAACTTAAAAGAGAAACAAAAACTGCAAATTGTACATTTAGTGTAATAAGAAAATAAGGTAGTAAGTATTACGAAGTACTTTCCTCTTACTCACTTACTTACAAAATCTAATGATAGTCTTTTTATATTAATTTAAAACGACAGAAATCTTGATTTGCGGTCGAAGATTATGTCCTAATACATCAATTGTGTAATAAACTAATAGTATAATGATCTATCTAATAGATTTCTCTGATTGGTACCACGAAACTATCTATCTCCTCTAGATATAAATTACGTTACAAAAACGGTGAAGTATATGTATACTTCACCGTTTTTGTAAAAGCAACGCCTAAGGTGGTGAAGAAGGGGTCGCAAGTTTGTTTTTACATATGATGCGCTAGAAATCAATTTTCTCTACTAAGTATAACATTATCATCGACAATACTAAAAAAGAAAAAAATGTAATTGTTTAAAAAAATTAATAAAAACACGATTTTGTGCGGTATTTTATAATGACAATAATAACCTTTTAAAACCCAAGCATGTTTACGATAAAAAGATTTTTTTTTAACCCTCTATTTTTTAACTTATAGAAAATTATTTTAGATTTTTTAGTTCAGCTTGTTTCAAAAGCGTGTTCTTTAAACTATTATGGTAGGTGCTATATTACTATAATGGTAGGTGCTATATTATGATAATGTAACGCATAATATTTTTTCCTTTTGTCAAGATATGGCAAAAAATGTTTCCGCTCGAGGTGATATACACTTTTAAATTTAGGTGGCAAAAAATTTTGAACATCATTTTAATAAAAGTAGGTTAAACAAAAAAAAAATTTGGCGTACAGAAAATTAGCATTATATATTTGTAGTTGTGAATATCTTCTTTATTAGTCTTTATAATTTATTATGAGTTGGTTTTAATTTACATAAATACATAGGAACGAAAGGTGCTGCACTTGTCCTTCAACTGTTTTATAGAACAGTAACAGTGGTAGTATGTTACCTCAGAAACATACGAGGCTTCTTGACATCGTCATTTTGTTAACAATGCATCTATGTCCGACTGTAGGTAATGTTTCAATTTGCGAAATATGAATATGAGTTGTGTTTTATATTTATAGCAGACTCTTATAAGTTCTTGTTACAAAAATGACGAGATTATGTACAAAACTTAGCACCAATTGAGATCCCAATTCTTTTGTCGACAACCATGCGTAAATGAGATAGAAAATTGAATAGAAAAAATCCCTTAAGTCTTTTTCAATTTCAACAAATTACTACTGTTTTCAAAGTCGTTTCACGATAAAGAACCGACGAAAAAACTATATATCAGTATCGACGCACAATCATTATATACATTACGTACATACAGATGTACAAAATCAAGCAGTGTTGCACCATCAGATGTCATTACTCTCGGTAGAAATCGAAATCGAAATCATACTTATGGTAGGTCGACCTAGCCGTTATGAACGTTATAACGTTTACGTCGTGCGTAAGTAAATGTTTATTATTATTGTACCGTTTGCAACTGGTATCGTAAATGATGTATGACAATTTAATTGCCTTTCTAAAAACATGATAAAAACTGAAGACGCTATGAAATGAAGTGTTTGACACATTCTGTCTAATGTTTATTTAATTTATGTTCTACTTGCACTAATATATTTTTGTGTTCCATCAACCTCTTGGAATCCACTGCTGGATATAGGCTTCCCCTTATGGTGGTGAGTTACCGCAGTCGGTTTTGATGTAATAAAGTCGGTCTTGTACATCTGGATTTTGTCCCTTAATCATTAACAACGACATTCACGGGAAGCTGTTGCTATACAATACCAGGAAACCACACGGCACATTTAGTAATACACGAAATACATTAAATTTAAATAGAAGCAAACGAGCATGTAGAATAGTAAGTGGTCACTCATATGCGTAGTTTCTTTTTAAGTCGAAATTGTATAGCCAAGTTACAAAAATATTTTATCTTAACATAAAACGCTTTCTAGACTCATAGCCCCACAGTAGGATTTTCTTCTGTATCGTGGGTGCCATGGACACACAAAGACGAATACACAAACACCCAGACCCAGAACAGAAATCTAAACTCATCATTCAGGTATCTTTCTGGCCGGGGATCGAACCTGGGACCCACTACATGTCAGACCGGTACGGTGACCGCTCCGCCATGCGGGTCATCAAATCATATCTACATACCAATTATTTATTTCCTCAAAATGCAATTGTATTCCAACAGAAAGGCGATCTCCAAAATTCCATTATCATCTTAATTTACTATCAATAATTAATATACTGTATGCACTTTAATTTACCGGGTGTGTACACGTCAATATAATATACACTTTACTGGTCATTAGCATTAACGCATTTGTTTTGATTTAATGCCTGATTATTTATAGATAATCATGAGACCACAAACGATTTTGTTGCGTTTTCCTTTGCATCTATTACACAAAAAGTAATCGTTCTATGATAACATCTTTGCTCGATGCCAATCAAATCCGACCCCGCGAAACCTTCAACTTCAACTCGCTCATTTCGATGCGCCGGCGCAGACTTTCAACTTTCCCACTTTCGATTCATTAGACTACAGGGCTGTTGTTTTTGTACAAGAGCCATTAAGTAATTGATGATTTATTGCGTTGTTGATTATTTCTATAATAATGACCTCAACATTTTTTTATATACTTGTATGCTCGTAGATAAATCAAACAGAAATACTAAAATAAAAATTATTTATAACTTTTTAGTTATACCGATAATTGTATAATTCCAATATACACACACCGTGTTGAATGAAGAAATTCTCTGGACCTTTGCTTAAGATGTTGAGCCATGACCTTGAAAATTTAGTCAAACAATAAGGCTGTGTTTTAATCAATCTTTTTATTCCCTGAAAAAAAAAAACAAACAAAAAGTAAAGCCATTTAAAGCCAAAATTAAGGGACAATTTTTTCTTAAAGTAGATGTAAAATATTTACTGCCTGGTGCTGTACAATAAGTCAAGTTTAAGTTCAACAAACATACAACAACTTAGAAGCAAACGGTTCATTTAACACATTCTTCAACTTAATCCTTTACAAAACAACCCTGCCCACCTCATTAACCACCCGATTAATGACAAGCTAGATCAATACATAATTCATCATCCAGCCCTTGAGAATGCGATACAGTTATGACCTGGATCTAGCCATGTAATAAAGTGTAGGTAATCGTTTCAGATTGCACAGTAAGGTTGGGCATTATAATTTTCCGATAGAACATTTGCTATTGAGTTGTGAAGATTCGATGTAGCTTATTGTACGGATAAGCGAAGTCAGTTTCCTCGCTTCAGGCAAAGGAATTCTCATTGTATTCAATGATAACAGTTAAGGTAATGCAGCGGATGTGAAGGTTAACTTACCAACAATCTTGTTGTTATTTATTGACTATGTGCAAATTTAAAATGCAATACTTTATACGTTAGTTACTGGGAATATGTATTCCTTGTTCCTGTACATTTCTTTGTCTTTATAAAACTCTTGTTTTTTTTCTTGTAAGTCCGAAATTTGAACCAAAATGTGTATTAAACCTCTAGTTTATAGATGTAGGCGATATAATTTTATCAGATGACGCTTTTTGTTCGAAGAATTGAAATGAAAAAATGGTTCGAAGAACTGTTGCAAAATGCTGTATAGGTAAGTACTTGATTGACTACTAGTATTATTACGCAATAGAATTTAGTACTCCCTATTATTTAATCAAGGTCCAGTACTGTTTTGTCATTCTTCATATCCACTTTTACCTTTTACGTTTTACCCTCATGTCTCTTTTTGAAACGTTTTCGTCCATTGTTTAAGAAAATCATGTATATTTACTAGATATTTTATTATATTTTAGGTACTGCCTTGTCATTTTATTTCTCATATATGAAGGCAAATGAAGGCAAATCCATATGCAAGAGATAAGACAAATAACATTGCGTCAAAGTTGTGATATTCGAAATTTATCGCTTTAAAACATAAATTGATTTGTTTTGAGGACAAATATAATAACGGTTTTAAATCCATATAAACAATTTAAACAGCACCAAAGCATGTAATTTCTTGATGAAGCGATAACAGATGGTGCTGATATTGCTAGTCAAACGGAGAGTTGTGAGAAAAAACATTGCTATGAATAGACAAGTAGGAACATCTTTATTACGATCATGGAGCCTTCTGGGCATTGTTAGTGTGATCTGTTCAATAGAACTCCTCAATCTGATAAGCTGTTTATTTCTGCTTTTAGTATCAATCGCAACGTTTATGATTGCTATTGTAGTCAGCTTATTATTTTAATAAACGTTAAAGGTAACTAGCCTAGTTCATTTTTTCTTGAATAGTTTGTCAGTAACCTCTCTATCAAAGTCTTGAGGAATTCCTCAGGCGCTAATCAAGTTCAACATTCTTTTATACTTACATTTGTCTCAAACATATAAGAATTTCAAAAATATGATACTCTTTTCAAATATAGTAGAAGAGAAAGTAAATGACTATTAAATCGAAATCATGAATATGCATGACAAGAATAACTGTAACAAAAATAAAATAACGGCTTAGGTCATGCTGTGTCATAACAAAAACATATATTTTATTCTAGTTTGCATTACATTTCAGGCTTAGAACCAGTTGAACTGCATTCTTTGTAAAATGTAATACTAATTAGGCATGTATTAATTTAATCGCGTGCAAGACGCTCTGAAACGGATAGGTCATGATTATTTTTTGTGTCTATTAGACCATTAGCTTTTTAACTGAATCGGAACATGCTACCACGTTTTTGTTTGTTAATATTACATTACTGTATATACATAAAATATCAAAATTTCCAATATGTTCAGCTGATATTTTAAAATCATCTAGTTTGATTAATGACATCAACGTTTACTGGTAATTACTTTGTAGTAACAACATAAAAATGATCGACTGCTTAATATCGTAAAAGCATGATAATTATTTATCAAAAAATAACTTTAAGAAATATAATGTCTGAACGTACTTCCTATTTTGCCTTACGCGCATGATTGAAGATAAGTTTCAAAGAATTTGTCAGATTTATTTCTCCATTGGTCAACTATTTTAATAGTGGCAGTGGTAAATGGATGTGTAGTCGACGTATCCATTTACTATTGCCATCCTAATTTTAATAAATTACTTATAAAAATAAAACTTTAATTTGTAGCGTAGAATGTTGTTGAACTTTAAAAATGGGAAGTAGATCAGGTTCAATTATAGGATTCGAAACCTGAAAATCCAATATGATGTCTTCAATATGAATTTCCAACTACCAACTAACCTTTTCATCGCATTTCACAGATCGTATGTTATCTATTCACTAACATCTAGCTATTGTGCTTGAAAACTTGCGGATTATCGCCACTCGATCACACGAACTTTATTTGCATGTTCGTTCAAGCAAGGCACTTGCCACTTGTCACGTCACGATGAAAATTGATAGGATTATTTTGGGTACTGGTTTTTAGATCAACTGAATGTAGTTCTAGAAATATATATTTTATGTTTTAATATGAAGATCATAGATCTTAAGACTCACTTAGGAACGCTTAGATGATATTTTGAAATTTACGTAGTAGAATTTCAGCTTTCATGTCAGTCAGGTAAAGACAATAAGCTTATTAATTTAAGGCGATCCGAAAGCGTACCGTAGACGTTGCGAACGTGATCAAATTCAGATATTGTCGTTATAGGTAGGATTTGTAATAGATGGCTAGGTGCTGTTCACATAAAAAAAAACATTACATGTATGTATATTTTATAAGCGCTTCAGATATTGCATGCCGCATCGCTGAGTACCCTTCCTTTACCTTGCAATGTATTTTTTGTCTGCCTTTATCTTGAGTTATTTGAGCTACTACAATGTATTGCATAGGCAGTAATAAATCGCGTTATGATTCATTTTTACTATCATCGTTTTTAATTGCAGGTGGGTTAGACGAGTTCATGTACATATATCACTTCTTTCCTTTCGCATTGGTGTTGCTTGAAATCTATCATTAAATTTATTAACTATTACGTTCCGCTCGTGTATTTTTATGTAACTTTCAAGTATTATTGCGTTTAATTTACTTCTTATTCCGAACATCGTCATTTGTTCGTCTATGTTCTCTGTTAAGCTGTCGAGTTGTCGTAACTCGGCAATAATTTTTTTACCGACAATTTACAAATACAATTTATAATTGCCATAACAGCAATTATAAATTGTATTTATCTTTATTTTGAGCAATCACTTAAATATTGTCAGTTATAAATCGTTTCTTACACTACCACCGGATTTCAGCAGATGTGTCCCTCAAAAGATAACCGTAAATATCCCATACACGACATCTCGAGCCTGTTGCTGAGACAAAGCGGCGTTTGCACCTAAGTTGCACCGTCCTCACTAGCTATCTTCAAGCTTCCTTCGCGAACTTTACTGCATCGCGGAAGGATGGTGCATGCTTGTCACGACCTGTCACTTTTGACTATAGTCTAAACCATGGTCAAACGGGAAGTCAGCTTCTAAGACAGATCTGAAATGTGGACATATAGCACTGTATGAAGATAGCAAGACACTATGATTGCAAATTGATTACATTATAAAACCATTTTACAACAAAACACACGTCATGTCAAAGTTTGCACAATCGGTCGTCTTTATTCAATACGCACAATGCAAAATACCTAATAATTTGTAGATGACAAAATGCGTCATGAGGCCATCATTCTGCATTCAACTATTGTGACATCGCAAGATGTCGATGGGAAGATTTGCCATCATCTCATCTTGTGAAAGATTCACCGCAGTTAGACCATAAACTGAATACTCAGCGGAAAGAATCAATAAGGAAATGTAGGCTTCGATGAGCAACGTTTTCGCTTGAATAAGCTCGTTAAGTAAAACCTTTTTCTATTTTAACATCTTAGAACTTAATAAATTATTGATTAGGAGACTAAGCTTTTTAATCGGTTTATTAATCGACTAAAAAAGGCGATTAGAAATTTGACACGAATTTATGTAATATGTATGAAACTCTTCAAATAATTGTTTATATGTAAGGGCTCCCAAACCAATATACAAAAATTGATATAATTGCATTGCGATTGAATTTAACTGGATTGAGAGCCGAGATTTTTCAGAACTGTAACTTAGAAAACAGTGTACGTTTCATCAAAATCTGTTTAATAGCTTTCAAAATATGAAAATATATAATGAAAAAGGCGTAATTTTCTTTGACTGTTAACATCTGACTTTTAGTAAAATTATCAAAAAGTAAAGATAAAATAATATGGTTAAATAACTAACATATTAGGTTGGGGAAAAAGTTTCTTCGCATTTTTTAAGAAAATTCAAAATATTTTTTAATATAGTTTATTTACAACTAAAGTATGTATGTACCATTTTG
>MOOZ01000067.1:683019-697760 GCA_002930495.1 Cecropterus lyciades | reverse complement strand
AGGTAAGTATTTTCATTTATAAAACAATGTTTTATTTAGGAACAATAAATAATCTATTGCAATTCATATTTTAATAACCAACGTTAGGTTGTATTCAAATCGCATCTAATTTATTCTTAAAACTGTTTTTTATAAACAAAGGAGTTCTCAAAATGCTAGAATTAATTTAACCTATTTCTTTATGATATTACAATCAATTATTTATTTAATCAACGTTACATTAGATTAATGTCCGCGGCGACATATATATATTGTATGTTCGGCTCTTACTTGGCCAGGGCCGTCCCATTTTAATAAAATTGAACAATGTTTAGCAGTTCTGCCGCAAAATCGGTAAAACTTAATTTCTAATGTTTGTGGACTGTTTTAAGTTTATTCATTCATTTGATAAGCTATTGCATTCTTTTTTTTTGTTCTCTGACATAGATATGGTCTGATGATTAACTTGAGTTGTGGTGTAGAAACCACCATCACTCTCCCTGTGTTTTTAGATAATTTGAAATGACTCAGCTTCTGCAGACTTTTCAAGTTTCATGACAACTTCTGTCATTGAGTACCTGGGTAATAGTATTCCTAGGAAAAAATGATATGATGAAAAATTGGATTCAGGAGTGGTGCTAACCAAAGCCATAGTAGATGGTCATTTGGTATTTATGGATAAATACTAAGATTGATAAGCAGACATATATGGTAAAAAAATTGAGCTTGAACTACTCAATCCTGATGATGCAGAGGCACTTCAAGCCTGAACCAAAAAATGTTATCGGTTTGGTGCTTACGGATATATTATGAGATTGCTAAGTAGAGACATTGGACGACAAATTTGACCTTCAACTCTTAAAGCCTAATGATGCAGGTGCATCGGCATTCAATATGCCTACAGCGCAATACTTAGATATAAGATAAAACATAAATTAAGCAAATATACAAGATAAAACATTTGATTGGGGATACTAAATGCTTTAATTGTAGAAGTTGACCGTTTGGTGCTTACCTTTATCTAATGTGATAGCTATGAGAGATAGTATATTAAAAATTTGATTTTCAAATCCTCCATTTTCATTAAGTGGTACTGCTGCCTTAAGCCATAGATTTAATCCATTTGGCACTTATGTATATATAATTATAAGGTTAAGGCAGAGATATACGATGAAAAAATTTGACCTGCAACTCTTCATTCCTAATAATGATATTCATCCGGGATAAACCAAATGAGTTTCACATATTTATAATAGGATCCTGAGTGATGAAAAATTTTATCTTGAATACTTAAAACCTGATGATGATGAAAAGTACTACCTATGTTACGGCTTAGGATAACTTCAGCCTAAAGTGTATAAAGGGTATCATTTTATAACGAGTGGGTTAAGTTCGGTTGTAACATAAAAGAAAACATAAAACTGAGCGAGCGCGGAGCTGCAGCGCCATGGGCAGTCTGCTGACCTAAATTATTATATAACAGAAAATATAAACAAAAAATATAGATACATAATTGGGTTTAAAGATCTTTATTTCTCTTAGAATACAATTGTTACTTACATGAGAATAATAAATTATAATTACATACCATAAATTAACTATCCTGGTGCGGGTAAATAGAAAAAAAAAGGTTGAATAAAGTGCCCTGATTATGGGTAAGATGCCATTTCACATTTACTTAGACTTAGAACCTTACCCGAGTTTTTTTTTCTAATTAAATTTAATTTATTATTGGTTGTAATATGTATCGTCATTGAAAATATGTTCACGCAACCTTTTCTTACAAAATTCCAAGTGAAGTCGCAACTCTTACAGTTTTAAGCAGTTTGTTGTATAATTTTGCTCTCACATAAGTTAAGTTATTTTTACCATAGTTGGTTTTAACACCAGGTGTTGCCAAGTGGGTATGTCGACGCCATATTTTAATTAAATAAAATAGATGCAGTTTGACTAGGGAATTACAAATCAGTAGACGAGCCCGTGGAATGCATCGTGCGATGTTGTACAATGAATCAACTAAAGACGAGAATTTTTGTTCTAATGTATTGCATGTGCGCCCTCCAAGTGAGTTTGTTATCTAGTGTTAGTCCTAAGTATTTTCTTGGTATTTTTCACGCAGGGCTATGCCGTTAATTGTTAGTTTAAAAATTAAATACGATGATTAAGAGGTATAAATAGTTAAACGATTATATGTGAACCACGTTTCCAATACTTTAATATCGTGCTGAGCCTGATGCATAATTGATTCAATGTTTTCCCGAAATAAAACAGACACGTATCATCAGCATAAAGGATGAGATTTTCTTGTAGTTCTGCCTGGTGAAGATTATTGACATAGACTAAAAAACAAGGGGCCGAGAATCTATCCCTGCGGGACTCTGCTCTTTACTTTACTTTCGCTACTACTTTCATTTTTAACAATTTGAACAATCTGATATCTATTTTCTAAACGTGATTTTAAAAATTTTGATTTTTAAGCAAGAGAGAGTGGCTTACAGTATCAAATGCTTTTTTTTAAATCGACAAATACGCCTAGCGCTATGTCTTTTTTGTTAATGTGTGACCTTATTGTAGTTACTAAATCTATACATGCACTAAGCGTATTGGATTTAGCACGAAAGCCATATTGCCCTATGTACAAAAACTTAATTTTTAAAGTCTAATGTATTAGATCTTTTATAATATTTTGGATATTGTGGGTAATTATGAAACTGGTCTGTAATATCCTGAATCTAATTTAGAACTGGTTTTGTAGATTGGCGAGACCCTAGCATTTTTTAAATTTTATTTTAAGACACATTATTTATAAGTTTTTGTAAATTAAACTAATCTAACATTACAGATTATTTTTTGTAATAATATTTTTTTTTTACATTCTATTTACTGATATCGTTCCAATTTACTGTTTTTAACCATTCATACACTCTTCTATTTCCAAAAGAGTTTTATCTTTCGTTTCTGGTAAATAAATGTAAATAGGAATAAGACATATTAACACTGAAATACCATAAAACAAAAATGTTCCATGGGCTCCTAAACAGACAAATAGAAATGGAGCTACTTTAATAACGGTAGCAGACATATAACTTGAAAAAGTACCTATTATTAGAGTAAAAGTCATCCTGTGTGTCACGGGAATAAGTTCAGCTGTAATTGACGTCGATAAGATTAAAGGACCAACAGCAACAGCTACAGTATATCCAATTAACAAAATGATTGAGACATACTTATTTTCTAGGATAACTTCTTCAGCATTTAGATACAAATAAATAGAAATTGTGAACAAAAATAATACAGCTATTAAAGTTGAGATAATGTATAAGGTACGACGTTTGAAAATTATCGACATCCCACTGCCAACGTACGTGCTGAAGACTGTAAAACCGTCCAGAATGAGCATGCCAGCATATGCTGCCGATTCGCTTTTTGTAATATTTTTTATGATATCAATGGCAAATACAGACATTGCATACTTCCCTGATAGGTTATTAAGAGTTATAATCAGCATTGACAACAACAGGGGTTTGTAAAATATTTTACATGCTATTATGTTTTTAAATTCTATAATTTTTGAGCGAACATTTTTGGGACGAGTCACAAAATTACTTTTAGCTTCAACAAGATTACGGAGTTCTCTTTTAGATACATCATGTGATCCTCTGATCCAATATAGTGAAGACTCACAGTCTTTAAATCGGTTTTTACTTGCTAACCAGTATGGTGATTCAGGCATATACAAAGCCACAATGAATGTATATATGGCACATATCAAGCCCAGGATACCAATATATTTCCAATGTACATTATTTCCAATCGTATTCGCAAACCACATTCCCCATAGGGCAGAAGCAGATTTTACGGTTAAAAATAATCCTCTGTAAGACGGAGAAGAATACTCTGTGACGGTTAAAATAGCTGAAGTGATTATAGCAGCCACAATTAGTCCTAGTATCATTTCACTTATTAACAGTTGTGTGACATTAGTACTACAACTAAATAAAATAAAACCAATTAAAGAAATTATGCCTGTTAACAGATTGGAGTATTTACGACCGATGGAATCTGTCAATATTGTTACTATAGGTACGCAGCATGCTCCACTGTATGCATGGACCGAAGCTGAAAATAAATAAAATTCTATAATAAATATACACAGGTCAGTCAAGTATACTATTTTGAGGATAAACTGATCCGTATAGTCAGTTATTGTTAGAACAACCTTATTTTAGTTTAATAATTACGCATATCACTCTTATAATTAAATTGTTTTAACAAAAAATACCACCGGCTTCAATGTTCAATGCTCATATTGCACACAGTTCCGTCGTCATGATTCAGCGAAATACAATACGTTAGGCGTCGACTTCGTAACTATGTACTAAACCAAAATTTATTTAAATTATATTTTACTTTATGGTAACATTAAAGTCGATTGTATTTTTTGTTAAAAAACCACTGTACGAATAGAGGTAGAAGCTGAAATTAAAATGAAATTCCGTAATTTATGTACACAGGTCGGTAAAACATAAATATTACTAGTCCTTTGATGATCAACAGATCCGTAAATCAGTTACTGTTAGGAAAAATTCAGTTTAGTAAATACAAATATTAACGTATTCTTTAAAATTATCTAATTTGAAAATTTGATAGTTGACTATAACTTTTGTTTCTAACAATACTGATAAAAAATGAGTCGCAAATGTTTCTTTAAATATCAAATCTATCAAATGTATAAAATATATCAAATATGTTTATATAAAAAAAATAACTTACATAGCCAAGAAGCCATTTCCTCGCTGATGACATCGGATGAATTAGCTTCTTGCCTAATTTGAGGTATAAAAACTGTGGGTGCTCCAGTGAATAGCCCGCACATGAAGAAAATCGACCAAACCCCACTGCATATTATAAACTGAAAAAGAGAAAAAATATTAAAACTCACCAATATAAAGCCATTGTAGAAGTAGCGACAGTATAGAGAGGACCCTCGTTTGGTTGCTTGATGTTTGTACTGCGTAATCCACGTTAAATAAGTATACCACTGCTTCAAAGTACTCAAAACAATAATAAAGAAAAATCACCTGTCGAAAAAAATACTTCCAGGAATCCTTTGATATATCGCTTTTAAAATCCTCTACCAAAAATGGAACAACACTTTCTTCATTTTTACAATTATCCATTGTACTCGTATTTAATGGTTAATCGTTTATATATTTTCTTAAATTCTGCAGTTAATGCTTTACAGTATCAGGCACGTACAAATTCTTCGTGGAATTGTCTCGTAATATATTTTTAACCCCTGCTGTCACTTATTGGAAACATGTTACATTTTCACTAATTAAAATCGAGTGTTCATGTAAATTTAACAAGATACAACTTGCTCAAATATCATTACGTTGTTATTGCATATCTTTACTTAGCTAATCTTTTTTCCATACAACTGAATTAGCTAACGAGCATTTGTACAAAACGGAAAATAGCTGCTACCGTCCATAAGTATCTGTACGCAACCCCAAAACAGGATGCAACTTCTAGATAAGGTGCCTCATAGAAATAATGGTCTTCCAGGTCTTCTTTAAGTGCTTCATCTCTCCTTGATTAGGTGCTGCCTTCTTATTAAGGTGTGTTCACATCAAAACTCAGAAGCACTAATTATGGAATTAGGCGTGACAGTCGCCTACAACTGACTACAACTGATTCTTATAACCTGTATTAAATATAAACCTTCATGACTTGTTTTATATATTTGTCGCATATCTTACTGACCATGTTGAAATACGTTGAAACAGAAGCCTATAGGCTTGCATTATTAATATTATTAGATTATATTGGCTGTTGAGTTGCGTTGCTATAATACTCTCGAGTTTTTACCGACTCCGAAAAAGGAAGTGGTTCTATGTTCGTCTGATTGTTTTTTTTATATGTATGTCATCATCGATTTCTCCCCCATTTGTGGACCGATTCTCAATTTTTTTTATTCAAAATAGTATACTCCTGAGGAAGTATCATAGGCACCAAATCAGGATCTGATGACTTGATCCCAGGGAAATTGAGGGCGACCCTTAAATGTTATAGGGATCAACAAAGTTTTTCATATATTAAACAAAGCTATTGAGACATTTGCATATAGTCGTCATCATCTCATGACGCTAAGCTGATGAAGGAAGGTACAACTCTTTAATGCTAACCATTAAATAGTTGTACTTTCCTGTGAGGTATTTTTAAATGGAAATAGTAATAAATATAATTATAACTAAGAGATTAATAAGCAAAGACGTACGATGAAAACTTTGAACTTCAACTCTTGAACCCTGATGATGCAGGGGTACTGCAATCCTAAGCCATATGAGTTAGCCATATGGTTCGTACGGATATATATTAAGATTGTTAAGCAGAGATTAACATAAAAAAAATATCTTCATTCTTTAACCCTCATGAAGCAGGGTACTGAAATCTCAAGCTAAAAGAGTTAGCCAGTTGGTGCTTACAGATATTTATTATGTTTGTTAAGCAGAGACTACGATGAAAAATTTGACCTTCAACTCTTTAACCCTGATTATGCAGGGTACTGCAAGCCTTAGCCACGTGAGATGGCTAAGGCTTGCAGTACCCTTTCGGCGAGTAAAGGTCAGGTAAGAACACATTTTTCGAAATTCTGCCTGTAAGGGGGGTTGCGGGGGCATTAATTAAAAAAATCCATTGCTCTTACAGGTATAAAACTTAGCCATGATATTTTTTTTTGGATGTTTGAATTAACAAAGACTCAATTTTATGATATTCCACCCCACAGGGTTGTGCGGGGGTGTTAAAAATTAAAAAAATTGTATCTTCCAATCTATAGCTCTTAAAACTGTTAAACTAAGCCAGAATATGTCTTTTGACATTTTTCAATCTACTAAAAAACTAATTTCATGATATTCCACACCCAGAGAATTATGCGTTATACAGGGCGTTTAAAATTTAAAAAAAAATGTACCTTTCAATCTATAGTTCCTACAACTGGAACATGGCCATAATATTTTTTTTTGGCATGTTGAAATGTACCTAGAATGAATTATATGCCATTCCACCCTTAGAGGACTGTGCGGGGGCGTAAAAAATAAAAAAAATATATCTTTCAATCGATAGCTCTTACAACAAAGCATGACCAGAATATTTTTTTGTCATGTCAGAATTTACTCTGAGCGAGTTATATTCTATTCCATCCTTAGTGCGGGGGCGTTAAATATTAAACAATTTGTATCTTCCAGTCTGCAGCTCCTACAACTGTGAAAGATGATCAGAATGATTTTAGCATGTTATAAGTTACAAAGAACGAACCACCATACCATTCCAACCTCAAATGGCTATACGCGGGTTTCAATAATTCATAAAATTTGTATCTTCCAATCATGGCCAGCATATTTTTTCAGGCATGTTGACATTTACAAAGAACGAACTATAAGCCAGTCAACCCTGGCTATGCGGGGGCATTAACAATTCATAAAATTTGTATCTTCCAATCTGTAGGTCCTACAACTGTGAAACATGGTCAGAATATTTTTAGGCATGTTGAAATTTACCAAGAATGAATTATATGCCATTCCACCGTCAGAGGGTTATACGGGGGTGTAAAAAAATTAAAAAAAATGGTATCTTGCATGCTACAGCTCAAACAACTGCGAAACATAGCCAGAATATTTTTTTCCATGTTTTAATTTACTCAGAACAAATTTTATGACATTCCACCCTCAGAGGGATGTTATCATGATATTAAAAAATATATACAGGTCGTGTTATAACCATTAATTCAATTAGTTTGCCTGATTATTCTACAGATTGAAAATTTAATATTATATATAATTTTTAAGAAATATTCATTTGTTAAACATAACCTTTGCTTTGCAATCAAGATTTAGATATTTATTATCTTCGTTAAAAGAAAATGCAGCGAGAAATTTTAAATAATTTTCCAATAAACAACCGATTTGACTTGATGCTACCCTATTCGTAAGTTCGGCTTCGCGCTCGGAGGACTCCGGTTGCGTTCCATTGGAGATCCCGGAGTCAACTACGCAGCGCTGAGGACGGCCACCAGGGGGGTTTTAGTGCGGTAAAAATCCCACATAACCCGGCGTTGCTCCCACGGCGTCGGGTACCTTTTGAAGGTTTCCCCCTCGTTGCAAAAAAAAAAAAGGTCTTAAGGTTCCAGAGATACTGTAATAAATCAATACATAGGTGGAAATCTCGTATACTTATAAAAATATTTAGCATAATATTAAATATTATTATGCAGCTAGATAACAAAATTGTTTTTTTTTTCTATATCCAATGCTACGCGGAGCGGGCGGGTACAGCTAGTATAATATACATATATTTATAAAAATATCATAAAACATAAGCATAAAACATTGACGAATAATTTATTACATTGCTGTAAATCAAACTATTATAAGCTTATTTATTATTCAATTTTAATATTCAAATAATTTTACATTTTATTTACAGATATCATTTCGTCTCACTGCTTTTGAACTTTTCATACACTCTTCTATTTCTAATAGAGTTTTATCTTTCGTTTCTGGCAAATATACGTATATAGGAATAAGACATATTAATACTGAAATCCCATAAAACAAAAATGTTCCATGGGCTCCAAAATAACCAAATAGAAATGGAGCAACTTTAATAACGGTAGCAAAAATAAAATTTGAAATAATACCTTTTATTAGAGTAAAAGTCATCCTGTGTGTCACGGGAATGAGTTCACCTGTAAGTGATGTCGCTAAGATTAAAGGACCAACAGCTACAGCTACAGAGTATCCGATTAGCAATATAATTGATACATACTTGTTGTTTGGAATAACTTTTATAGCATTTAGGTACAAATAAATAGAAATTGCTAACAAAAATATTACAGCTATTAAACTTGCCGTAATGAATAAACTACGTCGTTTGAAAATTTTCGACAATCCACTGCCAACGTACGTACTGAAGACTGTAAAACCGTCCAGAATGAGCATGCCAGCGTATGCTGCCGATTCACTTTTAGTAATACTTTTAATGATGTCGATTCCAAATACAGAAATTGCATACTTCCCGGTTAAGTTATTGAGAACAACAATCAACATTGATAACAACAGGGGTTTGTAGAATACCTTAGATACTATTACGTCTTTAAATTCTACAATTTTTGAGCGAACACTTATGGTATTAGGTACAACATTTACATTCAGGCATATACAAAGCCACAATGAATGTATATATGGCACATATAATGCCCAGGATACCAATATATTTCCAATGTGCAAAAGTTCCAATCGTGTTTGCTAACCACATTCCCCATTGGAAAGACGCAGTTTTTATAGTTAAAAATAATCCTCTGTAAGACGGAGTTGTATACTCGGTAACAATTAAAATAGCTAATGTGATTATAGCAGCTACAATGGGTCCTTGTATGATTTCACTTATTAACAATTGTGTAACATTTGTACTACAAGTAAACCCAATGAAACCAATCAACGAAAATATGCCTATTAACAGATTGGAGTATTTACGACCGACGCAACTCGTCAATATTGTTATTAAAGGCACACAGCATACTCCACTATACGCATGGACAGAAGCTGAAAATAAAATGAAATTCTATAATTTATTTACACAGAAGGGTGAAACATAAGTATAACCAGATTTTTAAGGATCAACAGATCTGTAAAATCAGGTATTGTGAGGACAATCCTATTCCAGATAAGTAAATTCTTTAAATTTAACATTATCTACTTTTAAAATTAGATTGGTATCTGTAACAGTTTTTCTCAACTAGTTGCTGATCAATGATGAAAAAGTTTAGTTGAAGATCTTAAAATATTTTCGAGTGTAATTCTGTGTTAATGAATAAATAAACAAAACATTGATAATAACTTACAAAGCCACGAAGCCATTTCCTTGCTGATTACGTCAGATGAATTAGCTTCTCGCCTTATTTGAGGTATAAAAACTGTGGGTGCTCCAGTGAAAAGCCCACACATGAAGAAAATCGACCAAACTCCACTGCTTATTATAAACTGTAATAGATATAAGTTATAAAAATCACATTGTAGAAGAAGCGACAGTATGTCCTCACAACTGCTGAAGAAATTATTTACGTTTACGATTACGATACGTTACATCCCGCTAGATAAGAATTATAGTTTGAAGGAGAGTCGGAGTATCTTAATATCAGAGATATCTCAAAACCCTTTATTGGCTAGATTACTTAGTGTATGTAGCGTAATCCACAGTAAATAACTATACCACATCTTCAAAAATCAGGACGTATAACGTAATCACACTTTAAAGAAATCACCTGTCGCAAAAAAGGCTTCCAGGTAACTTTTAAATTGTCGCTTTTAGAACCCTCTGGCAAAAATTGAATAACACTTTCTTCATATTCACATTTATCCATTGTACTCATACTTAATAAACTATCATTAGTTTTTTCTCAAATAAGGCAATTGTTTTTTTTACAGTAACAGGTACGAAAACCTCGTGGAAATGTCGCGAAATATATATTTTAACCGCTCCTGTCACTTATAGTAAACTAATGTTACACGATGTTAAATTATCAGTAATTAAGATCGTGTATTAATGTAAATTTAATGAGACACCACTTGCTCAAATAACTTTGTTATATCATGTCTTTACTTGTACTTTGCCAATCCTTTTTCATAAATATATAGTAGCAAACGAACATGTCTACATAACGGAAAATGGTTACTGTTGTCCACATATCTGTACGCTACCTCTGAACAGGATTGAAGGTCTAGTTGACGTCGCTGGCAGTTACACGGCTTCCTTCAGGACTATCTAAATGCACTTTTCTCTTATTGGAGTTTACTCCTTAAGAATCGATTTTCAAATAAGGCGCCCGGTATGAGAAAAATATGAGGAGTAAAATCTAGTGATCGAATGACCTCGTTACGTTTTTGATGCGCAACTTATTGTGCGAAATTTCCCCTTTTTCATCTGTCGCATAGATGGCGCTGTTTTCAACAATTAAATATTACTTGCAAGTTTTTTTATCGGTTGCATAGTTGGCGCTATTTACTACAATTGAAACTTGCTGGAAGCTTTTTCATCCGTCGTATAGATGGCGCTGTTTTCAACTATTGAATCTTATTTAAATTTATATTTAAATTTATTGTTCCTGTTTAGACAATTGTACTTAACTCCAGTCGTGCGTAAGAGCTGATACACACTTCTTTTAAGGGTGTGCCTACATATTAAAACATAACAGCACTTGGCACAAACAGGTGTGACGATCGCATAGAATAAGAAGAAGGTACCCACGACGATGTTTTAAAAACTGTTTATTGACATACTAGACCTATACTTTATTGCATATTTATCTTAAATATTACTCACCATGTAGGATGGGGTTGAACTGTTAACCAATAGGTTAGCATTATTAAAGTTTTTATTAGATTATATTGGCCGTTGAGGCAAGGATAAGTGAGAAAACTATTTGCCCTGAAACTTGAAGAGACAAGATACAAGTAAAATGTATGATTATCAACAAACAGCTGATGAGACAATTTAAATTTATCCAATTGACCAATCGGCATTAATTATTATTTAAATATGTTTTACGGCTTTAGCTTGACACCTTTAAGCCTAACTTTATTAATTTGTGCCAATTTTGCCTGTGAAATTTTTCGAATTATTCGAAAACACTACATTGTGTAAAGTGTCCGAATATTAAAGTTTCGTAATGCCGCAACTGCCTGACAAGATTTAAACGGTTTTGTATGCAGCTTGCTTCTCAGGGGGTCCCATTTTAAAAAAAGGAAAAAGATTAACTCCTTGAATTATAGAGTGGCAACCACAATCACTCTCCCTGTTTTTTTAGATAATTTGGAATATTTTGGATAATGTGAGTCCCTAGGATAAACTTAAATTTGATACAGGTGTAGTGCTAGCCTAAGTCATAGAAGGTGGCCATTTGGTGTTTACGGATATATAATGAGGTAAGTAGAAACATTAGACGACAAACTTGACCTTCAATTCTTCAAACCTGATAATGCTGATATTAAAAGCCTAAAGTGTAACAGTTAGATATAAGACAAAACATAAACTAAGCAGAGATATAAGATAAAATATTTGACTCTTCAACCCTGATGATACAGGAGTACTGCAAACATAAGCCATACATAGGAGTTGACCATCTAATGTTACGGATATATAATTAAATTGCTAACTATAGCCATACAATGAAAATTTTGGTCTTCAACTCCTCAACCCTAATGATGCAGAGATGGTGTTTACTTTATTGTGTAGCAGAGACGAGAAATAAAAATGTAACCGAAAACTGCTGAGATGCGAATTGTAGCGTCCGCGCACGTCGGTCACGTAGGCCACTTAATTCCCGGAACCCCGATAGCTCGACGCCCAAACGCATGTCACGGTCGCAAGGGGAAAAAGCAAAAACGTTTTGTTATCACAAAGGCTTTATTATGACTAACTCTACGTTACATTGTATGATCTTATAAGGCTAATTAATACCACACCACACTTAGTCCTTGTTGATGCAGGGATACAAAATGCCTAAATAGTAGGTAGTAAATTGGCCATTTGGTGCTATTGCTAAGCAAAGATATAAGATGAAAAATTTGACCTTCAAATGCTCGATTTTCATGAAGTGGTACTGCTACCTTAAGCCTTAAGCTTAATAAATGCTACCCGTTTGGCACTTACGTAAATATACGAGGTTATAGAGCAGAGACAAACGTTTTAAATTTACCTTCAACTTCATCCCGGATAATGCAGGTGTATATCCTGGTTATGCCAAATGAGTTTGGCATTTGTTGCTTACATATTAATAGGTTTCTGAGTCATATGATGAAAAATTTGGCCTTGAATACCTTAACCCTGATAATGAGGACGAGTACTACGTATGTTATGGCTGAGGATTAGGTTGAGCTGTAGCGTTTTATATAGGATGGGTTAGGTTCAGTTGGAACATAAAAGAAAACACAAAACTCAGCAAGCAGGGCGCTGCAGTGCCCTGTGATCGGGTGCACCCAGTTCATATAAATACAGACCTCACCTTCATTATATCTATATTCATCTTAATACAATTTATAAAAGTATTAGTAGTAGTAGGCTTAAATTTAAGTTATAACTTACATATTAAACGTTTATTTTACATTTATATCTATGCATGTTTCAATTCGTGAACATTTATATTCACGAAGCATATTGATATCATATTAATACAAATATATCATCACTAACACTGTAAAGACTAAACCAATATATATTTATATATTTTTTCCTATCTAGCTAGCTTTAATCCTTTTAAGGCATACAATCATTGTTTTAATTTTTTTATTAAGTTCAGCTTTTTATATACATTTATCCGTTTGTATGAAGCAGTTTTAAAACATCTAAGGGCAACCACAAGGCAATTGATACGAGAACTTATAGTCTACTGATCTGAATTATTAAAAATTATTAATTATTAATAATAATATTATTTAACATTTGATTCTCAGAAATCGTTTCGAGTTACTGCTTTTGAACCTTTTATACACTCTTCTATTTCAAATAGAGTTTTATCTTTCGTTTCCGGTAAATATACGTAAATAGGAATAAGACATATTAACACTGAAATCCCATAAAACAAAAATGTTCCATGAGCTCCTAAATAACCAAATAAAAATGGAGCTACTTTAATAAGGGTAGCAAAGATATAATTTGTAAAAACACCAATTATTAAAGTGAAACTCATCCTGTGCGTCACGGGGATAAGTTCACCTGTAATTGATGTCGATAAGATTAACGGTCCAACAGCTACAGCTACAGAGTATCCAATTAGCAATATGATCGATGCATACTTATTGGCTGGAATAACTTTTATAGCATTTAGATACAAGTAAATAGAAATTGTGAATAAAAATAATACAGCTATTAAACTTGCGGTAATGAATAAAGTACGACGTTTGAATATTTTTGACAAACAGCTTCCAACGTACGTACTGAAGACTGTGAAACCATCCAGAATGAGCATGCCAGTGTATGCTGCGGATTCGTTTTTTGTAAAATGTTTGATGATATCGATTGCAAATACAGAAATTACATATTTCCCTGAAATATTATTGAGAGTTATAAGCAACATTGACAAAAACAGGGGTTTGTAGAATACCTTAGATACTATTACGTCTTTAAATTCTACAATTTCTGACAAAACGCTTGTGGTATTAGTTACAATATTACTTTTAGCTTCAACAAGATTACGAAGCTCTCTGTTAGATTCATCATTTGATCCCCTGATCCAATAAAGTGAAGACTCACAGTCTTTAAATCGGTTTTTACTAGCTAACCAGTATGGTGATTCAGGCATATACAAAGCCACAATGAATGTATATATGGCACATACAATACCCAGGATACCAATGTATTTCCAATGTGCAAAAGTTCCAATTGTATTCGCACACCAGATTCCCCATAGGAAAGAAGCAGATTTTATGGTTAAAAATATTCCTCTGTAAGACGAAGAAGTATACTCTGTGACGATTAAAATAGTTAAAGTGACTACAGCAGCTACAGGAAGCCCTTGTATGATATTACTTATTAACAATTGTGTGACATTTGTACTGCAACTAAATACAATGAAACCAATTAACGAAATGATGCTTACTAACAGATTGGAGTATTTACGGCCTATGAAACCGGTCAATATTGTTACTATAGGTACGCAGCATGCTCCACTGTATGAATGGACCGAAGCTGAAAATAAAATAAAA
>MOOZ01000067.1:644691-666215 GCA_002930495.1 Cecropterus lyciades | reverse complement strand
ATTTGAATTATTTTAGTTAATTTAATTATCCTGAGATGCAGGTGCGTTTAATGGGTGCTCCCAATAAAAAACTTACACACTTATTAAAAAAAAAACACGGGAAAGATGACTAACGGCATTTAACTATTTTTTATTATCCTAGAACGCCAAAAATATATATATTTTCATTGATGTTAACATACTTTATTGCAGTTTTTACCATGATTCAAAAAGTAAACTGCAATTGAGAAAACTGGATTTAAGTAAGCGTTGCCTTCAGTTGCTTTCCAACCAGGTTATATATTGAAATTAGTAAAATTCGTAATTACGCGAAATACAATATTACATTAGAAAGAATGTCACTTTATAAAGTGAATTGTTTATAAGGGGCAATATGAAATTCATGTGACGTGATTCTTGACGTCACATGAATTTCATAATTTTTGACCCCTCCTTCGTCCTTGTCACATTTGAGAAAACACCCGTTCCTAGTGTCACATATTTTATTTGCAATCCTACACAAAGATATTAAATTAAAACAGCAGTTCCAAAATTATATATTTAAAATATGACCTCACGAAATTTTAACTTATTTCCACTCCTTGTCACATAATGTTACACTTCACCAATCTCATCTTTATGAATGAACGTACGAAAAAGTTAGGACTTTTTTGTACTGTTAGTCATTCCGTCATATCAACTAGGGTTGTAATGGAGGCCAACTTAGCAGAGGCGGAGGCGAATGCGGAAGTTAGAAGGTTCACCTTCGCGTATGCCGAGGTTAACGAAGGCGGAGGCGGAGGTGAATTTTACATACACAACAGCTTTGCGGATTTGTCGCCTTCCGTGCCGGTTGTCACTAAATATTATTCATTTAGCACTAAACTTGATAGCGCCGATAAATAAGTGCGAATATGGGAGAAAAAAACTTTATAATTGATGTTATATATCTATATCACAATAAAGATATTAATCTAATTGCAACATGAAGCTGAGTGTCCGCGTCACTTAGCGCCCCTCCTTGCGCGTTGTACATCAAGGTCAAATAAATATTCGTCTTAACTCCGCAAAAAAATTGCGGAGGAGGATGCGGAAGCGGAGGTTCCATTTTTTGCGAAAGTTCCGCAGTAACGGAGGCGGAGTTCCGTTACAACCCTAATATCAACTACAAATGTGAGATATAACATCGAACTGTGTTTTCCAGGAAGAACCTGGTCCTCCAGCCAGTCGACCGGGAGGAGGACGCGCATCTGTTCACCTACCGGGACGTGAACCGCACCCACGTGTCGGTGGTACTGGCGCAGTCCGTGGACACGCTGGTCGATAGCGACTCACCACAGAACGTCGTCAAGTTCCGCCTGGGCTGCGACTTTGATACTGGGGATGATTTGGTAAGTAAGAAAAAAGGACCAAAAGTATAGTTTTTTTATCAGACTGAAGTAGCAAACGAGCATGTAGTCCACCCGATGGTAAGTGGTGACTGCCGCCCATGGACATCTGTAAGCAACTTCATATAAAACAGGGGTTCTGCTTGAAGTTGATTACAGATGCGTTGCTACTCCCGAGGACTACAATGGTCGCCTCATATATAAGTGAGCCGGCAACCACACCCTTGCACCGAAACGCAAGAACTGCTTCAAGCTAGAAATAGGTGTGCCGGTGGTACTTCCACGGTCGAACTACACTGGTTCTAGCACCTGGCAAACTCTTCCTCTAACCTAACCTCTTCTTTTTGGACTGAAATAAGTAATTAAGTTGATACAGAAGATATCACAGTAAGTAATAAATAAGGTGATTCTGGAGATGACTTAGTGAGAATAAATGAATGAGGATAAATTGGTGATACGTTCATTAGTAATTATAAGTGAGATACTTCAAAGAACTATATAAATTAGGACATGTGGAAGAATGTTACAAAAGTAATATACGAGTATATGCTCCTGAGTCACTAGAAATGTATTTGTACATAATAAATACTTATTCATACTGGGATTGGATTCACTTAAGCGAAGAATTTATGAAATCCATAATATAAGTCTAAATTCTAATCAAAGTGTTTCTTGGAATATGAGGTAGATAAGTTTACTTACACGAAGAATTCTTAGAATCGAAATGTAACTAATCAATACAAATCTGAGTGTCTGTTTAATTGTACGGTCGATTCTATAACTCTTTAGAATTGACCGTACTCCAGAAGCTCCCTAATGATAAACTATAGCCAGAAAAAAAAAACAATTTTTATATCGAAGCCGCCAACTTCATATTAAGGCAGTTATAGTTATAGCTGTCAATTTTGCAATTATATTATAATAAATCGTCGCGTAATTGAAAACATTCGTCGAACTGTCACCTATGTTCAACTCTTGGTATATTGTCTCATATATAATGTTCATAATTTTAAGTGTAAATATGTTTATTTGTATTTTTATAACCAGTCATAGAAGGTTGGATAAACTTATATAATGACAGTTATTACCAGGAAATAGGGAAATGAACTAAAACTATGTCAGTAATATTAAAATTAAATAAATTATTATAACACCTTATAATTATTTACAAATCCGTAAACTTCTTTTTTCAAATCCGTAAAAATAGACATAGATACATCCGAGTGAGCATTAAAAACATTACCTTCCTTCTGATGCAGTGGCGTAAAAAAATAAAACCCGATTACGACATTATTAAGAAAATTAAGTGCTTGATGGTTAAAAAACTGAATCTCACAATCGGAGGTTGAAGTCCCTGGTTCAAACCACAGGTTTTTCAAAAATGATGTGCGTATCAGAAATTATTTATTACTGCTTTACATAGCAGGCAATCGTCGCGACCAAACCTTCACACCTTAAAGTATTTACTCCAAATAAAGTTTTCAAAGATGTATGAACTCTACCAATTTAGACTTTATGGTCTAAAACTCAACTGAAAGAAGACCGTTACCCGACGAATAGAACACTGTAAAAAATAATAAAGCACCATATTAACAGCAAGCCTGTTAGGTTTGCTGTTTATCTTGTAAAAAATATTTAGCCAACTGTGACACAGTTTTTTCATACTTCGCTTGTTTTATGAGCTGTGTAACTTTCACTCAAACCTACATATTCCCTAAAATCCCGGTCCTTACTCTTGTAAACTCAATACGGGATATTTTACGAGAACCGTACGGCCCAGTCATAAAGTGTAAATACGTGTTTAAGACGATGTCAATGAACTGTTCTGGGAACAATGAATTGGAAACCTTATTGGCACGATTTGGAAATTACTATGAATCGTAATATTACAAAGGTTGTACGAAAATCGTGTTTCGTTCCTCCATTATTTGCTTCATTACTTTGACTACTCGTCCTCACTTGTTCGCAATTTAGGATTTATCTCAAAAATTAACATATAAAAAGAATATTGGAACACGATCTCCTTTAAGTTAAAAATAGTATTTAATTATTAAGATGAAACGCTTTTAGTTTTTTTCCATAAGTCGTAACAAACGAGCATGTAGCCCTCACGGTATGGTTACTACAATCCAAGCATATTTGCATTGCTACTTCCGAAGATCAAGACGGTAGCTTTATATGAAAATGAGCTGATGTCTTCAAAATTTAACTACTTATGCACATAATGACTTTTGTATATAAATACACTTTGTATTAGGTAAATGACTATTGGCACCCTTGAAATAATTGAAAATATGTAATCAACTCGATATTATTCGATCGGCTCGAATAGCCCTATTCTTTATTTACCCTATTGAATATTATATAGGGGTGCAACAAATAAATAAAAAATAAATAAGTTTAATCTTACTTGACATTGTCCGTAGATGCCTTTTTATCCCTGAGGACTAAGTTGAAACGCCTTGGACTATTTTGTCTCCCTTGCCACACTTTTTAAACCACATAAGCGTTCTTCCGTATTTAAACTATTCTTAACTCGTAAATATAAAAGGTTAGATGCCTGGGCAAAAATCACGGTCACAACCAGAGGGATAGGGGCATATACATCAACTTTTAATTTATTTAAATTCAGATGACAATCTGAGCATATTCCAAGTTTCCCGTTCATCTCCAGTGAAGTCGAGTGTTTACCGGCTATTTGCATAATTGCTTGAAACAACCAAAACATTTACATCCACGTTGTTGGAACGCTTAAAACGTTAGCATTTTGCGTGGAAAGCATCTATCTATCTGTTAATCTCGTTATTGTCTTCGTTGACAGCGTTTGTGTTTAATTTCATATTTATGAAGTTTATAAAGATATTTTCTTGGAAGAAATTGCTAATGAACGGAGTTGTTTTCCACAAAATAATTTAAATTTTATGCGATAAAGTAATTTTAAAGATTCTGTATCTAAAGGGTGAAAACGGGACCCTTTAGATACGGACTTCTAAAATTTTGCTTTCTGCAGCTGTATGTCAAGGTTCTATTTCGTGAAGCATTAGAGATAGACATGAGAAATATTTTAAGACTGTGTTACTAGAGCTACTACTACTGATATAAAACAAATTAAAAAAGTACACCGTTATTTTACCTTTTTAATTTTTCTTTTTGGTTGTATTGACCCGTATTGGGTAGACACCTATTTATTTATTTTTTTGCTTTTTTGCTGAAACTAGCCGTTATACCGTTTCAATCATATCAATCGGCGGAGCCGTGGAGAAATCGTTGTACATACATAAAAAAAACGTACAGCCGAACAAAAAAACAGTCTCTTTCGAAGTCGGTTAAAAATGAAAATTTAATGTATATCCGGAACACTCAGTATTTTGAACCGACTTCCCAAAGGAAAGAGGTTGTAAAATTTAGTATCAATAATGGAGAGTACATGACTCCTACACATTCTATACAAATATTTACAGCATCGTCTCTCGCCTTTTATTCTGTTAGCCGCTTTACATTTACGCTACTCTAATATATATTTATTATTATACATCCTACCTGTAAACGGAAGCACTTTATCGTAATATAAGAAACCTTTCTTTCGCTAAAAATAGGCTGGATAAATATTACTAGAAAATTATTTTGAAGTTTTCTGTTGGTTCACAACTGAAAAAGAAACAGTGTTATTTCCAATAACATTTCTTTTATAATATCAAAGCAAATTTAAGCTACGTGCTCGCAAAGGAATGCTATTTTATTTACAATCTATTTTTCAGGCTATTAGTAAGGTCAGTTACAATTTTCTTTTTCCACATCTCTATTTAAAATCTTCTTTTCTTATAAAATAACCATGACTCGAGGTATGTCCATTTGGACGCTATGAATATAAAGAACTATTCTTGTGTATAAAACATTAAATACTTAAATCATTTATGTGTAAACTAACAAGATTTAACAAAGTGGCTAAACATGGAAACGGCCAACCCAATTTTAAGGAAGCGAAAAGTTACTTGTTGCCCCGTTTTCCTGAGTGAATATTATGTTTTTACTCTTTTTCATAAAATATATACTTTTCTATTATTTCAGATATCTGCGTACCTCTCAGTGACGGTGTACATAGAGGACATCAATGACAACGCTCCGAAATTCCTAGACACACCATACCAGGTTACTGTGGATGAACTAACACCCACTGGTAATGTTAACTATCTTAACTAACCTAATCCATCTATTGAGATACATAAATTACTATTATTTATACGAGATTCAAGTATCAAACGAACATGCAGTCCAACTGATCGCAAGCAAGCAAGTAAGCAACATCATATAGAACAGAGGTTCTATCTGAAGTCGATTACAGATGTGTTGCTATTCCCGAGGGCTAAGATCGTCGCTTCATATGAAAGTGAATCATCTATCTAAATTTTAAAATATAACTATTTATTATGAAATTAGATTAAAAAGTAGAGCTGACTTAAACATGTAATTAACTTTTAAATTTGACGTCAATGATTAATTTGTCTACATTTATTCTGACCCTATTAATCTCTTTGGTTTTGTAAATCGTAGTGATAACTACCATAAAAATAATCATACTGTATAATTTTAATTTATATTCCATGGTATTTATGATGCAGGGGAGTTTTATGAGCTCAATGTTGATACAGCAATGAATAAATAACTTTCTACATATGATATTAATTAAATTAAAAAATTCTAAAAAGCTTGCTTAAAAAAAAAATGGTAAAAATAAAAGGCAATATCTTTCAGGTCTGATAATATTCAAGGGAATTCGTGCTTTCGACCGTGATAAACCAAACACTCCTAATTCGGACGTCCAGTACAGCATCACGGCTGGAGATGCAGACGGTCGCTTTGCTTTGGAGAGCTCCCATAAACCAGCTCTGATCTTGAATAAGCCTCTAGACTTCGATACTGGAGATAAAGAATTTATGCTCACTATAACTGCATCTGTAAGTAATTATTTTTCAAAATAATAGCTACTATTATTTATTTTTTTCAAATTGTCTAAAGCTTAGATATATTATTAATATTAGGACCTGGTTTTTCATTCATGTTTGTTTTTTTACGACTTTTTTACTATTACAACAATATGGGTATCAAATGAAAGCTAGTAAATAGATCATTCTAAAAAATTATATATTTTATAATACTTTTACTTGACTTTTTTGACAAAAGCTCAAATAAACGTAAAAAGTATATGTATATCATTATCAACATAAATTTCGTTTTAAGCAGTCGGGTTTTTTGTTTTAATGTTTCTAAAGATGTTACTAGTTGTTTGAAACAAAACTAAAAATCTAATCGTACATTATACTGTTCGTACTGAATATATCCATAAAAAAATGGTTATTATCAATAATAGAACCAAAATGCTCAAATGTTTCCTTTTTATTGCTATTTACAGTACACATTTTTGAAGTCGATTTTATTTTTCTTAAAAAATATTTCAATCTTGAACATCAAGATATCTGAAACGGTTGGTTTGACATATTTCAGGATCGTGGCTCTCCTCCCCGCAGCGCCAACACCACCGTTCACGTCATAATTCAGGACAATGACGACCTCCCTCCGAAGTTCACCCAGGAAGTCTACAGGACACAAATACCTGAGTTCTACCCACTGCTCGTAAGTCTACCATTAATTTATTTTCGGTTCCACCGCCGAACGCAGTCCTCCCATACTAGGAATTTTGCCAATAACCACCGCGCCTGCATTCGTGTTGGTGACCACAATGTGTGTTGATATTACGCATGTAGATTCTGTTGTGAATCCACTGGATTTTGATTCTTATCCGCCTCTTACGACATCCACAGGAAGAGTGGAAGTGGTGCTATTCAAGATTCACTCAGATACCACCCGTCACACAATTTATAGATATTTTGTAGAAATTCCCTTGTCTTTGGACATTTTATCAGTATCTGCAAATCTATTCGTCATTGTCATGAAATTTATATTTAGTGGTATAATTGCTTCAGTTATAGCTCGTAAAGTTAACCAGATTGCTGTTCAATGAACATTTTATTTAATACCTATAAATAATTTCATGGGCTTAGGATCCCCATTCCAAAATAAGTGATATAACAAGCAAAGTAACGTTATTTATAAGTGTTATCGTCTTCTTTTCTAAAAATCTTTGATTTCTTTTTGATTGATGTTTATTATATCACTTAATGCTATTATTATTTTAGTTCACTGACATTTATCACAAAATTATCAGTCGAAAAGAACACATCTTTATTCGTATTTGAAATCAAAAGATCGAAGATCTCTTTTGATTTAGTTACGTGTATCAAAACAACGTATAATTTTGTATCGTAAAACTTTTGTGTATATTATTATTATGTAACATTATAGTCTTTATATTTTTACTCTCGACCTTTGCGCCAGTGCGATAACCGCATGAGATGCCTACGTTCACTTTTTGGTTTGTTATTTTTGCTTCTTAATTAAACCTGATGTTAAAGTTTGAATTGTTATTTGGTATCTTTTCATTCCTTGATTTCATCTCTATATAGCGTTACATTTTATGTTATTGGTTACATGTGTTCATCCTTCCTATTAGAGAAGTACTGTCGTATGACTGTATACATTCAACATATTGTTTGTTTTCTGATAAAAGTATTGAAAACTGGATAACTTAGTTGGAAGATGCTTGTGTTTTTGGATTCCTTATTCGCTAATGATATTTGTTCGCTAAAGACAGGTTTTGATATTTTCGGTCCGACGCTATGTATTATATATAGGCTTACTATTCTGATATATTCACTGATTCTGAATGAGAAAAAAGAAGAAATATGGTACTTAGATTACACAACTTAGATTCATTCCTTTCTTATTATTGCGTTATTTTTTTCTTTTGCGTATAATAAATTAATTCTACGCAGAATTTCCTGTATATAATCTCGACAGGAGTGTTACTATTAGCTTGGCTACACACGACGCTGTTTGTAGTAAATCAGTAGCGCGTTTTTTAAACGCGCTTTTGCACGTGACTTTTTAGGATGATGTATTAGATGTAAAGCGGGGATTTATACGACACCATCGAGGTATTTGTGTACTTGCACTGCTACTATGAAAATCACCGAGTCATGTAAATAATCGCCACATTTAACTATTCTTAGAATTAACAAAACAAAGTTTACATGTATTTTATCTCTCGGTCTCAGGGCAAACGCATCCACAAGGAGCTGTTATTCTCGCCTCCCATCCGTGCGTTCGACCAGGACGCCGGCGTCGCGGCGCCCGTGCGCTACGAACTCATTGCGGGGGAGAGGACTCTGTTGTCACTCAGCCCGCTCAACGGGAGCCTGTTCCTGGAGCGGGAGGTCGATCTGGATGATGAACCGCCTCTGCCGGGTGAGTGGGGGGAAATGGGTCCAAAATACATTATAACTGTCATCATAATGAAGAACACGTACACAGAATTTAGTAATAACTCTTTAAAAACATCATCATATTTTATTTTAGTACATCGCAGTAGCAAGTGAGCATGCAGTATACTAGATACTACATGTTGAGCGATACATGCACATGTACACGAGCAGTGATAGCCGATTGGTTGAAACACAGCCTCTCAATCGAGGGTCCGAGGTTCGAATCCCAAACATGCACCACTGATTTTTCTAAAATTATGTGCGTATTAGAAGTTAATTATCAATGCTTTACGGTGAAGGAAAACATCTTGAGGAAACCTACTCATCTGAGAGTTCTTTAAAATTTCTCAAAGGTGTGCGAAGTCAACCAATTCGCATTTGGACAGCGCGGTGAATTATGGCCTGAAACTCTCTCAATCTGAGAGAAGACCCCAGCCCAGCAGTGGGATAATAATGGGTTGATGGTATGTACATGCGATATCATTTTATGGAACAAAGACATTACCTCAAGTCAATTACAGGTGCGTTGCTTCTCCTCAGAGCTAAGATAATCGTATGAAAATGATTTACATGGAAATGTATCAGAAACAATGCGCTTCCTCCAAAACGCAAGGACTGATTTACGTTATAAGTAAGTGTGGCAGTGGTACCTTCGGGACAAGACCATACTCACTTTACCACCTGACTCATTTTTTTTATTTTCAGGCAATACGTATGTCCTTCAAGTGCAAGCATCGCAAGTAGACAACCCGCTGAAAACGGCGCAGGCCAGGGTCGAGGTGGAGATCCTGGACCTCAACGACAACCTTCCGGACTTCGAAGTGGATTTCTACAATATTAGCATCGTGGAGAACTTGCCTAATGGTAAACATATTTAGCGTTTTAGTACATATCTAGTTGTCAATGTGTTATAATTTAGAATTATTAAAGAAGAAAAAACTCCGTTATTCAAGAAAATAAAAAGTAAATATTACATACTTGGCCTGGACAGTGAAGGAATCTAAAGGTAAATCCATGTGAAGTCCTGTGCCTTTAGTAAGATTTTATTACGTTTACTCTAAACAATCATTGCCTACGTTTTCTCCCGTAGCTACATTGCATGTACATTTCACGTTTACGTTTTTGTTTTCATCGATAAATTGCAATGTACTGTGCCATGACGGACGAAAGCGTATACAATTATTGTTTTAAGGAAACGTAGTAAAATTGTACTTAGGCCACTGATCGTAAAAGGTTGTCTTATGACAATCCTAAAAATGTAACGAACATGTAACTGATACTTCAAAATTAGTAACGATGTTTGGACTACAGGCAATCACATAATTACTTTTTGGGACGTCAGGAAAAAGTAAAAGAAGATGTTTTCAATTCAAACCAACTATTAAAATTCATTATTTTATATTTTAATTTTGAAGTTAATTTAAATGTACGACTAAGTATTCGTAAAATATTTATAAGAAAAATTGAATCAATTTCAAAAATGGCTAGTTATCAAAAAAAAAAAAATCTTCAAACAAAATCTCCGGTTAAAAGTATCTCGTTTAGTTACCTTTATTATTTATTAAATTGAATAAAGAACTAACTATTTTTAGAAAACCTTTTATAGTGATGAACCAGCGGAACGGAAATTGTTTTATTTGTTGTTTAAAGGTTCATCTTTAGGTAGCAAAAGGATTTTTCGTCAAGAAATGGTAATATAATTAGAACAGTATAAAGATCCATCATTGTATATTTGATGTGAAAAAATGTTATTTTATTGGAGAATTCAAAGTGTATTGTTGGAAATAATTCGAGTTCAACGTTCTTTTCGAGGTTACATTTAGACAGTTTTTAGTTCAAAAATAATTTATTATACTAATTTAATTTTGTTGGAGCGCGTTTTTTCTCTAGGCTAGCGATATGACGTAAAGGTGCAAATTCAATTAATAAATATTCATTTAAAAATTACATTAAGTGTCTGTATGGGCAGATTTCGAAATGAACTTAATTACTTACTAAGTAATAATGTATTTTCATTATTTGCATTTTGTGAAAACGAGGACAGTGCACAAGTATTTCAATGGCTTTATATAAATTATGTTATTATATTGTAAATACAAAACGAAAATACATTTGTTATTTTTATGTTATAATATAAAATAATTTCATAAGGAATTAAGAATGAAAAAAAACTTTTTAACCAATCTCTTCTAAGAAATCTAAATTATAACATAAAAAATAATTAATTAAATGTGAACATTATCTTTAAGAGATCTTCAAGTGGTCTAAAAGTATATATTAAAAAAATCACATCTCAAGCATACTCATTTTTACATCAGGTTTCAGCGTGCTTCAAGTAATGGCCACAGACAAGGATCAGGGCGATAACGGGGAATTCACGTACCAGTTAAATGATCCCGAGGGAGCCTTCTCTATCGATCCCAGGAGTGGCTGGCTAACAGTCAGGAACCAGGTAATAAGTGAACCTATTCATTTTAATGGTGAAAAATAGAAACTTCATGAAATTGTTCGCAAGTTAATAGTTTCATTAAGTTTATTGTTGTTTTCTTCAAACACTTATACATTTTAAGAAGTATTTTATAGTAAACACGCCAGCACAAGTATATACATGCGTAAATGTTTTTTTTATTTTCAGACGGTATTGGATAGAGAGCAGCATTCATCACTAAGGATGAAGGTGTATGCCAAAGAAAAAAATCCAAGCATCGTTGGCACATTTCTCGATAAGCAAAGACTATCCAAATGGCGCAGGAACCCAACCACACCTAGAACAAATACCAAAAATAAAACGATGTACGTTTTCCCTGACAAAATTGGGACGAAGGCGGAAAATATCGAATATATCGACGATATGAATCAACTAATGTCGTTTGTTACCGTAGAAGTTACGTTACTTGATGCTAATGATAATAATCCAGTGTTCGTACCAAGCAACCTCTATGAATTTACAGTGAAATCAAATGCAAAAGTTGGTACTTATATAGGAAAAGTAAAAGCCGTGGATCCAGATTTAGGAAGAAATGGAATGGTTTTATACGATTTGCAAAGAACCAGTAACTTGACTATCACTTCGCCTTTTCAAGTGGATGCAAAGACAGGAGTAATAAGTTTGGTAGAATCACCGGTGTTAGAAGGACGTCATGCTCTATTTATAGAAGCATCGGATCAACCAGCAAATCCTAGTGAAAGAAGATATTCTTTAGCCGTTGTTACTATTGATGTTACTAGAGCTCAAAAAGGTAAGATAAATTAAAATATGGCAATTCCTTACAGTAAAAAATATAATCCTGTGGAATATTAATAATATGTATTATTCCTGTATACTTTTATAAAAAAAATACGAATATTTTAGGTCCTAATCCAGATCGACCAGACTTTATAGGTGCACCTTATGAATTTTGGGTTGGGTCAAATGTTGGTATCGGAACCAGTGTAGGTCAAATACGTGTCAACGATGCTATGGAACAATCAGACGTGTCTTATGATTTATTACATGGATATGAAGAGGGTGGTATGTATGACTCTTTTAATTTGAGATACCAATAAAATTTAAGGACGTGAAAGTGAATAAACGCTATGCTACTTATTTCAGTACCTTTTGCCGTGGAAGAACGTTCAGGAGTCATAACAGTTATACACGAACTATCAAAATTTAATCGGCCTATGTATGATTTTGAGGCGATGGCAATACAAGATAGATTAAATGTAACAATATCAACAAACGCTACAGTGCACGTTGTCGACGTTAATGACGAGAGAGGTGTCTTTTTGAAGTAATTATTTACTCTTTATAATATTACTTTTAATGTGTTGATTCTCAATAACGGTATTCTTTTATTTAAGGGGAACGCAATCACCACTGGTATTTCGGGTTAAAGAAAATATCGCCGGTGCTACTATTGGTCAAATTTTCCATGTGAATATAAGTACTTTGCCATTGAATGCTACTGGAAATATTCAATTTTTAATTGCCAATCAGCAGGATATCACGGACGACATTGGTATAGGTATGTCAAAACTGATTTGAGAATATAAGGTAAATCAATGCTCCCCATTAAGTTTTTTATGATGTAAATTGTCGATTTCAGGGCAAGATGGAACTATTTTTGCTCAAAAACCGTTGGATCGGGAAAAAAGGGATACCTACAGAATGACTGTGATTGCAGAATTTAACAAAGGTGTTATCTCTGGGGCCGGTCTATATCAAGTAACAATCCATGTCGACGACGAGAATGATAACCCCCCAGTATTCGAGTATTTGTCCTACGAAGGTTTTATTAATGAAAACTCTAAAAAAGGTACAGAAGTAAAAATGACTCATAAAATACTCGCTAAAGACGCAGATATAGGTCAAAATGCAATATTTACCTATACTCTTTTTGGTGATGGCCATGATATATTCAGTGTAAATGAAGAAACCGGTATTGTTTCTTATGTGGGAAGCAAATTAGACCGAGAAGAAAAAAATGTTTACCTGCTCAAAATTGTTGCAAGAGACAAAGGAAGCCTAAGTTCAGAAACTAAGTTAACAATAACGGTTTTAGATGAAAATGATAATCAACCAAAGTATGATCAAATAATAATTCCGTTAGGTGAAAACGTAGAATTACTAGAAGTAGATGAAAACAACTCTATTAAGATTTATCGTGAAAAACGAAACGATTCTAATGGGACCATTATAAAAGTAGAAACCAAACCAAAGAATAAATTTGCAGCTGCATCTGATTCTTTAGGTCCTATGTTTGTGATTCCAGAAAATACTGCTATCGGTTCCACTATATTGAAACTAAGTGCATTAGACATGGACAGCGGTCCAAATGGTCAGATAAGATATGAATTTATGTCTGAAGTTTTTATGCCTCCTTATGCTATTCCCTCTAATGCAGCTCAACTTAAAAGATTCTTTGTTATTAATGAAAGATACGGACATATTGTTGTTGCAAGAGCTTTACCACCGGAGTCCGAATTTCGATTGAATGTATCAGCGTTAGATGGAAGGGACTTAAGTGATCATATAACAATCAGATTATTTGTAAAAGATATTAATGACCACTTTCCAATGTTTAAAAAAGCTTGGTATAATTTTAACGTGGAAGAAGCGCAATACAGCCGTAGAGTGTTGGGAAAAGTGGATGCAACTGATGCTGATTTTGGTCAAAATGCTAATTTGACTTATTATATTCAACCGTTAGGAAAGGATATTCCTTTTGAAATTTCACCATTGAGCGGAGTTTTCAGTGTGAATGGTGAATTAGATAGAGAAAGAGAAGATAAATATATCATAACAGTTGTCGCTCAGGACAATGGACATGAAAAGAAATTATCATCTTCTGTAAGTGTTGAGGTGCAAGTGTTAGATGTTAATGACAATGCGCCAAAGTTTTTTGCATATGACGAATTATTAGAATGGAAACATCCAGAAGCTGATGAAATTTCTAACCATAACTTTGAATCTGTTATGATGTTACCAGTTTACAAGGTATCATTAGAAGAAAATGCTCCGATTGGTACACTAGTAACGAGAGTATATGCGAATGATTCTGATTTTATTGGAAATGGAAACGGACTGATTTTATATAGTTTGCCACAGCGGAAAAATCTTCTAAATATTTTTGCAATAGATTCAAAAGAAGGTATTATTACGACCACCGGTAGATTGGATTATGAAAGTCTAGCTGTACATAATATTACTGTAATAGCGTCAGATTTGGGATCTCCTAGCTTAAGTTCTACTGCGATAGTAATGCTTACAGTCAAAGATATTCCTGATGATATAGAAGTTTCTGACAAACCAGTCTTTATATCTAGATACTATGAGTTAGAGATAGAAGAAAATGTTCATACTCCTGTGGAATTAGTTACCCTAAATCTTACAGAGTATTATGAGAACTTTAAAATGAAATATTTCATTTTGAATGAAAACGATACCGATATTAAAAAGACTTTTGTAATAGATCCTCGCAATGGTACACTATATTTAGTAAGAAGTCCAGATCGAGAAACTAGAGATGTTTACGAAATCATAATAAGAGCTGAAAGACAAAAAGTTAGTAGAGAGCTACCCCATATGATATACCCAGTGTCAGACGATGTGCTAGAAGGGATGACAAAGTTTGACGTAAAAGTGGTCGTAAGGATAAAAGATGTAAATGATAACGCACCAAGGTTTGTCAATGGTGGTCGACCTATGGTTACCGCTATACCAACTACAGCAGCGTTTGGCTATGAAGTAATTCAATTGCAGGTTAGTGTTATTGGGCATGATATTAAAATACTATCCATGCATGCATCCATATAATAAAAATGTAAATTTCGCATGTCTGTACATCACATATACTTATATAAAAGAACATGCAGTTTAACAGCTCTCCACTTACCATCTTAAGTAGCAACTGTTGCCCATGGACATCTGTAAATAACTCCAATTCATATTTATTTATTTATTTTTATTTTATTTATATTTGGGAAACAAACGATTACATAGTACACAGTCAAACAATACAGTAAAAATAATATTAAGATCAGTGAAGTTTCCACTGGTTACATATACATTAATGGCGCAAAACGCAATATCATATTGGATTACAGTTCTACCGAAGATTTACTTACAGACCGTGCGTGACCGTTACCTGCCTGTATGATCATGAACATCTGTGATCAATCTCAAATAAAATTTTAATCCTATTTGAGCTCGACCACAGATGCGTTGCTCGCCCTGAAGACTATCCTCAATCTCATTTACAATAACAAACCCGAATACAGCGTTTAATACTGCTATTAATAAGAAGAAATCGTAAGGCGTTGTTAAACAATACCACAGCATTCATGCCGCAATATCGCAGCAGTACTTTTATTAGGCAGAACTAGGTAAGGCGGTGTTAAACAGCAAATTGTTCTACGATCTTCAAGTGCTTTCTTATTCCCAGGCCACAGACGCCGACACCGGCATCAACGCGGACGTACGCTACCAGGTCATCAACTCAGCGGGCGCACGGTTCGCGGTCGACGCGGTGACGGGGCGCGTCCGCGCGGCGGGCGGCTTCGCGCGCGACGCCGGTCGCGTCATCGGCTTTGACGTGAAGGCTACTGACAGGCGAGGCGCGGATGATGGACGGTCTGCTATCGCGAATGTCTTTGTGAGTATTGGATGTTAAGCATGTACGTAATGTAAGGGCGGGTGTGCTGGCCGCGTCATGTGCTTTGGTGTGAACGCCAGTGACAGGTGAAGCGCGGATGATTTGGACGTAGGAGCGGGCGCGGCAGTTTTGACGTCGAAGCTAAGGATGGATAACGAATACGCGATGCCTGGTCACCTATTTTGGCGCTGTACTGGCATATTTCATTTACTTATTTTCAATAATTATTTTCTTAATTAACATAGAAAATTAACAACATAATTTTAATTTACTTCACGTAATATGTATAATATATTCACTTCACACGACATTACTTTTTATTTATTTTTCTTTTTCTTTCTTTAACCATTGAAATATAAAGTTTCAATTAATTGTGTCATGACAAATTTTCCATGTTTTTATGTCGATTTGTTGTCAAGTGTTTGTTATTGTTATATCAAATATATATTGTTATATTAAAATCGACGAAAACACGAAAAGTTCAAAACTGACGTACCGGGTCAAATTTATCTTAACCTATAACTTCAGAAGTCGTTTGTAAAACCGCCTCATTAATGGGACGAGGAGATCCAAGTTTGGGTGCAAGTTCCATTGTTACGTGAAGTTTTGACAAAGAATAAAGAGCCTTGAAGTTAAATGACATAGACAAAACTTTTTGTGTCTTTTGAAACAGGTTAAAAAGGATGCTTTGTCACTAAAAGGACACTCAATTTGCCGTGTATTTTAAAATATAAGTAATAGAGAATCTTCGAGATTTTGACAAAATTATGAAATTATATTAGGTACATTAATATTTGCTTTATCGCCTTTGATATTTGAAACAAATGTATAAAATAAAATAAAACAGAATTTTTCATTCGGTCGTCTATAATATACGTACGAGTATTTTTAAAATCTAATTCCAGTTTAAAAGTACGTACTAATTTTCTCACAGAACGTTAACGCCGTACTTCAAAAGAAGTATTAATAGAAAACTTTTCCCGTTAAAGTTCTAGTAAGCATTTATAAGCAGTTTATGTTTTCGGTCAAGAAAGATGGCGTTCTTTTACATGCTTTAATATAACGTATATTTCTACGGTTTTCACCTATTTGATCGTGACATTTTAATTCTATTTATAAATTTAAACTTTCTTACTATAATTTTCTCGCGTATTATTTATATTTTTTTAATATTCTTGTACCAAACTGGACAAACTTGATGAATCATGTAATATTTACGATACTATGCATAATAATCGCCTTATGGAGTACTAAGAAAAGACAAATAATCTATATCTATACTAATATATAAAAATCAGATGTTGTGTGTCTGTTTATTACTCAATCACGGAAGAACCACTTACTTACATGAAATTTTGAGCGTATGTAGCTTATTTACCTGGTCAACTAATAGGATTTAGATATTTTGTATGATTTAAAGATGGCGACAATTTTTATATCCCGTAGTAGTAGCGAAGCACGAGTACCTCAGCTATTTACTGAATAAATTGTTTTCTTATCAGATTTAACTAGCATCGAGCATATAGTCCACCTGATGGTATTTTGTAACTGCCGACCTTGAACATCTTTAAGCAACTTCAAATGAAACAAGGATTCTAGCTGAATTCGGTCACAGATGCGTTGCTACTATCGAGGACGAAGATGGTCACCTCATATATGTATATGTGAGCTGACAACCACTATACTATTATAATAAACTCATCTTTACCTTATAATTATTTCCAGGTTTACGTATTAGACGAAAGCAAACAACTGGTGCTAGTTGTAGCCGCTAAGCCAATGGAAGTTGAAAAGGAAATGGAAAATATCACTCGTTACCTTTCTAATATGACTGGGTTCGATATAAGAGTCAGAAGATTGGAGACCAGTGCCAAGACCACGATGGATGGATATGCGTAAGTTAAATATTAATCACTTTAGCCTAAATGAAAATTAAAATCAGACTTAAAATATGTATCCTATTTTTTATTTGTTTCAGGACCGACATGTATATTTACGCCGTGGATCCAATGTCAAATGCAATAATAGACATGGATATTTTACAAAAGTAAGTATTTTCATCTTTAGGTTAGGTAACTTCTTTAATTATGGGATGATCTTTTGTTGTCCGACTTTGTGAACTACCAAGACAAAGAGTCTTTTTCACAAACCACTGATGATAATCTTATCAATGTGTTCAAATTTTCAACATTTTTCTTGAAAAGTTTGTGAATATTCATGAAGATAATGAATATTTTTAGGTCTTTGCTTAAAAGGGAAGTTGACTTACGTCACGATTTGGTCGGATTTAAAGTCCTTGAAGTAGGAGATACTGCCATGGTTCAAGCAAGGACTGTCAAGTTACTGAGTACAATGGAAATAAGTGTGGTAGCTTTAGGATGTTTGGTGTTCGTCGGAGCTTGTACCACGGCAATATGCATACTGTGTGTCAGGAGGACCAGGAGGTAAATATAATTATTTTTATTATTTTTTGCAATAATTATCATCGATATCGACAATATTGAATTATTATTAAATTATTTATTTATACTATCTTAGATTTGTTCTGTAACTTGGAAGACAATCAATCATATATGAAAAATATGTCAAGAGTTGCTATGCTAGATTAGTTATGTTGTAGATGTTGACTACAAGGAAGAATCTAAAATAATCCACAAATTAACTCTTCTTGATTTGACAACATAAAAATGAAAAGTAAATAATTTTACATATCAAACAATGAAGTGAGCAATGCAGTAGAAAAACGAATTTCCTTGACAAACAAAGTTCCTGAAGGAAAGTGTCTTACAAAATCTTTGCACAGTTTTATCACTTCTCAAACAAACTTCGTAGCCAAATCGTTTTAGTACATTGTCTCTTATTGAACTAATCAGTAGGTTTAATCTGTTTACTTCACTTCTTCAAAGGTAAGCGTTTTATTTTCTACCGTTACATTTCAGACACCACCATCATCACAAAAGAAAGCATGCCCCTCATTATTTTATGTAAAGGCTTGAGTTGCATCAGTGCATGCCTGTATTTGTGATAGCTCTGGATAGATTGAATTATTTAATAATTTATTAGTTTCAATATATTTAATATCAACAGTTTTGTAGTGAATAAAGTATTTTGTAATATTATTTGGTTTTATTATTTCTATCACTAAGTTTATTCAATTCTTATGCACAATAATATTGTAGAGTACACTTCGATCTTCTGTATATTTACTGTTCCTTTACTTTTAGGTATATCTTGATTTTAATATAGAATAGTATCGAATATGGTGACTGCGTTTATATAATCGACTCTTTTATATGTTACATACTGATGGAAAAAATAAACTTCTGTAACGGATTTCAGTTGTAGTTTCTATGATATTATTTACTTCAACTTTATTATATATAAAAATAATAATACACGTTTTCATAATAAACAGCAATGAAATCTAAAATTCATGTTAATTATTAATATGAATTTTAGATATTCGGCCAATATTTGAAAGTTCTTGTATTGATTTATTAGTATTAACAGCAACTATGTATGCTACACGGTGTTAATTCGGTAGTTTCAAGCAGTCGCCATTTTCATGTCTATTCTAACTTAAGATTATTAACCCTATATTTCCGTTGACTGACTTCTCTTCTATCTTTTACCTTAACAGAAATCGCCACAAACCATATTCCCAGCAACGCCTTAACGCTTTCTCAACTGAGCACTTAACTAAGTTTGGAGGTCTCTTTCCATCGGGCGGCAACCAGTGCCAGGAACTCAACCAATCTTACAGCGAAGCTGATTCTTACATCGACGTCATCAACCAAAGCACGCTGAAAAAGACATGCCCTCATGGTAATACTGTGGAAGAATTTGGAAAGGCACATCAGAAATGTGTGAAGAATCAGTTTGACACAAACGGGTCTGAAGTATTCAATCAGAAGCACGAGCGAATGTGCATAAAGTTTAACCAAAGACCCCTGCAGAAAAGGTAAGGTGTATATTTAAGGCATGGTATAGCTAAAAAATATATAACAATGGTGATAGTCATAACATTACGCCTAAAATCTTTAAAATCTTAAAATACAATATTTGACGAAATATTGACAAACTTAAATTTTTTGTAAATCTTGAATTTAATAAAATAAAAAATTAAGTTGCTATATTTCATAAAATTGAATAATTTTAAATCATACATTTAAATGTTAATGTTGCTTTCCTAATTTTATTATTTGCATAAACAAAAGCTAGAGTCAAATAGCCTACGTTCCTACGAGCTAAGCCTGTAAGACCACAAAATTGAAAGATTACAGGGTTCTTACTGGGATCAAGTGTCGCTCCTTTTGTGTTCTTTAATCAAGTAACTTGTAACAAACAGACAGTTCCACCCACTCACTACTGACAATAGTTACTAATTCAATGCATGTTATACAGAACACTAGTACAATACTATTATAATTTATTTATCATATTATATAAAGTATCATTTTTTAAGTCTTAAGTCAGTTCTTTTGGTTGATGAATCATTGTTTTAAATATATATTATACAAAGTACAAAGAAACATTTTCACGTTTGTTTAGTTACCCATATATTGAGTTTGACTTACAGTGATAAAGAAAATCGATGAGAACGTAAAATTTTATCGAAAACAGTGTATTTAGTCATTTTAAATGACAAACTTGAAAAACAAAGCCAATGTCTCAATAAGCTATATGTTTTCACCTTGTCACTTATACAAGATGTTAGTATTTTGTAACTAAACAAGATATAATTTCATAAATAATACCAGAATTTCCCATATTCTCCAATCCTAATAAAGTGTCAGTGTTATTTCCATATTCTTCCACCCAATTTCATTTCAAATACTCATCGTACATTCCACCTGTAACCTACAATTATTACTAACACATACATGTACAATATATGAATATCCACCTACACATGTCCTACAAGGCAACAATCTGTTCACACACGACACAGAAAGGGGCAGGACACGTCGCTAACGTCCGTGCATTCCAGCGGACAGGACTCCGGCATCGCGGAGGCTCGCTGCGCCTGTGGACACTCCAGCGCGCACACCTCCGAAGAAAGCAGCGGGTATGTGTTTTATTGTTATATAATTTACCGGTAAAGTACCGGTGTAGTTCGTCCGAGGAGGTAACGCCGCCACACCTATTTCTAGCGTGAAGCAGTTCTTGCGTTTCGTTGGAAGGGTGTGGTTGAGCTGATTTATATATGAGGCGATCATCTCAGTCCTCAGTAGTAGCAACGCATCTGTGATCGACTTCAGATAGAACCTTTGATCTATGTGAAGTTGCTTACAGATGTCCATGGGCGGCAGTAACCACTTACCATCAAATGGACTGCATGTGAAAAAACTGTAGTAGCAAAGGGTCCTTAATCGAGGATCCGAGGTTTCAATCCCAGACAATCAGTTTTTTGTTTTCTAAAATGATGTGGTTATGAGAAACTTAAGAAGTATAGAGTGAAGGAAAACGTCGCGTGGAAACCAACACACCTGAGAATTCTCTAAAAAAAATTGGCGGAAGTGTGAAGTCTGCCGATCCGCATCAGACCAGCATGGTGGACTATGGCCTCAAACTCTCATTTAACGAGAACATCTGAGCTAAGCAGTGCGACAATAATGGGTTGACGAGAAATTTGGAAATGA
>MOOZ01000067.1:629289-644538 GCA_002930495.1 Cecropterus lyciades | reverse complement strand
ATGTCTGTCTGGCCGGGGATCGAACCCGGGACCCACTGCGTGTCAGACCGGTATGGTGACCACTCAGCCACGCGGGTCGTCAAATCTATAAGCAATTAATTAAGAAATGGTACATAGATGTATTGCTACTCCCGAAGGTAAAAACACTTGCCTCATATGAAAGTGAGCCGGCAACCACTGAAACGCTATAACTGTTTCATCCTAGAAATATAATCGCGGTGGTTTGGCTCAAACGGCGAGGGTTCAACCCTTACTAGACCTACCTCCTAGAAAAATACACTATTCACTGTACTACAGTTAAAGTCGTAGTATGAAACTATATAAAGAAATGGATTAATACAATTAACGTAAAATCTGTACAGTAAACAAGATGCCTTGCCAAAATTTTCTTACTGATTTCATTTATTTTCATATGATATAATTACCAAAATTTGCAACTGATATTTCAACTATTTCTATTTATAACACAAACATATACAAAATTGAGCTCAGATTAATCATTCTACGAGCTTAAGGAAAGTACGAAAAAGATAAGTATCCTAATACAAGTATTCCTGTAGAAATCATTTGACTGAAAGACCGACGAGTTATACACTTTATTCCCATACAATTAAACTGAAGCAAACCATACAATTAGCTTTTCTATCTACAAACAATCAATCAAGAATAAATACTTAATGATGGTATAATAGCTAAGAGAATAAATTATCTAAGCATTTATTAAACTATAATCAACGAATCCAACTCGTTACAGAAGTCACTATCAAAAATATTAAAATGAATCCAATTTGCATACAACTACCACCAGACCATAAGCTTATTTATAAGTAAAATAACAACATGACCTTTCTTTACAATATTAAGGGATGATGGACGGATATAGCGTAAAGGTTAAATCTTTGCCTAGGGCGCTTTTCTACATAAATAATCTTATCTTACGTTCATCTATTTATCCCACGCAAGTGTCTATTAGATTTTATACATTGAACCAAGATATTCCGCGTGAAGGGTTTTTGATTTTAAGTTATAATAATATTAAATACTCAACACTAATAACGCCCACCCAAATACAAAACCACAAACACATAACGTTAAGTATTCACTGTTTTACAATTTCCATTTGATATTTCCAGTTGCAGTTATGAAGACTCATTGAAATCAAACCATAATCAAGAGAGACCTAAACCTTACCAGAACTCCGAACAACGGTTCCTCAGAAGAGCTTCGTTCGCCCACCAGCCCTTAGACGCCCGAAGGTACAACCACCGAAGACAGTCGTTTTCAGAAAACCTTCAACGGCACTTTCCACCGTTCGAAAGAATTGGATCTGGCGGCAAAATAACTAAACAGCTCTCTACTCCAAATGTGAATGTAGCACCTTCATATTTCTTGAATGCGAAGAAAAATTACAGAAGAAAAGAGGTGGTTAACGAGCCAATGATTGACTACGATCACAGCGAAGCTGAGGATTTGTTTGACGTTAAGCTGAATAGGAGATCGAGTGGGAATAACAGAAAACGAGGGAGTTTTATGGAAATAGGAGGCCAAGCTGCAGTATTCGTAGCCACGCCTGCTGCAGCTGAGATCATGAGGCGGCAGGGAAGCGAGCGGCTTATGTTTGCAAGGCCTTTGCAGTGAGGAAGTGAATATTAGATAGGAATGAAAAACTTGGAATGTTCTGAATAACTTCACAAAACGTATCAACCCAAGCAGTCTAGCAAAATAACTTAAATTGAATGATACTATGAACTATGGAATTTTGGATTCCATAGTTCAATATAAGTAAAAAACTCATGAAGATTTCCATAACATTTCTGTAAATCAATGTTATCCTACCGATAATATTTAGTATTACTTTGAGTATTTTGTACATAATATTTACTTTAATTAATACTTTAAATGATAGTGTAAAGACTTTATTAGTCTACAATTGATAATTCAAGCCTTCGTGTGATAAAATTAACTGAAAATAAACTGTATAATATAGTGTAAAATTGTACATTTGTAAAATTGTAAATATATAGGCTGTTAAAAAATTATATAAATGCTTTAAGAAAAAAGAAAATTCATCATTAAAAATAAATTATTAATGTAGGGTGCTCATAAAATGTCAAGACCTGGGATTATCTACTGCTATATTTATTTTTCGCGGCGCTAAAACATTTTGCTACCTATTTATTTAAAGTGTAAGTTATGATATATTTTGCGTTAAGCGTGCCATTTGCAGGATTGCAAAAAATAAAAACTAAATAAATAAAAAAGCTTATACATAGTAAAACTTGGTATCTATGTAAATTTTCTAAGGGACAAAGTTTTAATGACACAATTTTTAGTTAAGGTAACATATTATTATAATAAACATGAGATTTCTTAATTTGTATATTTAGCTCTTACAGACTTAACTATGATGTAATGTATTGTAAATTCATAACAATTTATGGTTAGTTTACCACTAGTACCTTTGTAAATACTCACAATTTTATTAAAATGTACATGTTAATGTTAATTTGTTAAGAATACAGTGAATTTGATTAATGTTTTGTTTATTATTTTGATAGAATATTTAAATGCTGCCTCAAAACCAGGAATATAAAACCTTCCGGAAAATATCACAAAATAGCCGAGATGATATTAAATATTTATATTGAGTTTATTGAAACGTGTCATTGACCGTTCTGACACTAGGAATCGTTTTAATAAAGGCACGATTTTTTGTACATTTCATTAATTAAATTTATTTTTGATTTGAATACCTAAATAAACAAATAAAAATTATAATTTGTTACTCACTACTACTTCATGACTTTAAACTTCATAGATTCATACATTAAAACGAAAATTCGTAAGATAAAGAAGTGAAAAACGCGCGAAAACGTAGTGAAATAGAAATTAAATAGAATAATTATGTTAAATTTCCAAAGAAATTCTAATATTCAAACTTACAATAATTAGCACAAAAATAAAAAGATTTTTGGTTTTCTAAACTTTTATTATGGAAAACTTTTAGATGGTTGCACTGTATCAGGACGGTCATTATGTGCTTACATTAAATATAATATAATATTTATAGTACGACCGTACCATACACACTAAAACTTGAAAAACAAACCAGAAATTATGTTAATAAAGTAAGCAATGCCTGAAATATACAATTTCCCTCCAGGTAACATATAATAATAATCAATGTAGAATCGATAGTCAATAATTAATTAAATATTATAGAAAACTACCTACATTATATCAAGTCACTTGAACTCCCTTGTATACAGAACAAAATAATAAAACGGTCTGTGAGCCCGGTCATTGTTACTCGTATTTACGCCTCGCTATGCCGATGGCGATCACAAATAAAATTACTAAGAAAACTTCTCCAAGTAATGAAAAATTGAAGGAACTGAGTTATAAACGTAGTGTATAAAAAGGAACAACGTCACGCGAATTTGGCCAATCTATAAGTATTTTTGTTTTCTTAATACAATGTGACCATGGTTTTGATTTTTGTGTCATTTGTTTTTGTGTCGCTCGAATAACCAAGATGAATAACTAAGCATTAAATTAGCAGAGGATCTGTGGCTAACCTCAATTAAGACTGATCTTATTTATGGTTGATTACTGATGTCTAGGTGGACCGCATAACCGTTTCCTATTTCTATCTGATAAAAAAGTCTATAGACAGATGAAGAATGTAGAAAGACGAAAAAAAGAATGAAAAAATAAACAAACGTACTAAAAAACTTTATACTTTAGCTACCACCAAAGCTTTAGGTCGATCCAATTTATATTGAAAAAATTTATACAAATTATTTTGTCTTTGTAAATATTGTTTATAAAACAAGAGTTAGAAAGTAATCACTTTGAGATCTACTGAAGCTCTCTAGTTTTGAAACTTAAGAGAATTGCCTCGTATAGAATGTCCTTCAATTATACCTTTAATTAATAGAAACTCCAAGTACAAAATTAACTATGCAATTTAAGCAACTTGATAAGCACTTACCTTGTCTTTTATTTGTCTTCACTTACTTTACCTTTTTAGAAACAATATTTACCCTATTACGGAGAAGGAAAAATATAACTATAATTTTCTATGCAAGCATATTTAAGTCTCCTTTACGTCAAATGTTTTCGACAGGTTCTTATTGTTATCGGCCAAGAATATTATCTTATTCGCAAATTGCAGAATCAGATTTGGCGTATTTGTACATCCATCGTTGTCGCGTGAAATAATTACACATTTCTCGTCCGCATAAATTGATTGTATGTTATCCATGAAATTACAACAGGTTTAGTTTGATAAACTAATATATATGTATTGATATGTAAAAATAAATGTTTTAATTAACCGTAGCTTATTAAATTATTAATACGCACTGTTTTATAAATTTATGTAACCAACGAAGATACACTATTCCTGATGGTAAGTTATTTGGCATATACGTAAGCACCAAATGGCCTATTTCTATGGTCTAGTTTCGAAGTAAGATGCAGGGGATCATCAGGGTTGAGGAGTTGAAGGTCACACTTTTCATAGTATGTCTCTGCTCAGTAATCCTATTATAGCTATTATATATTGCAAGTTTTTGCTAGCAGTACCCCTACATCATCAGAATCGAGAAGTACAAGGTCATATTTTTCATTAAATTATGTCATTCTAGATATCCAACGTTCATTTCAAGTTTCATGAGAATCGGATCAGCAGAAGCTGAGTTATTCGTCCATTTGTCGCGCACATATTTAATTCAAATTTAAGACTTATACATATTTCTCATAAATGCCTTTGTCACAACTGAACCAAATATAATAAAATAGGACTCAACGGGAAACACCATCTTTCAAATAAAAAAAAAATGTCAAAATCAGTTCATCCTATCGACAAATTTCGATGTATCAAACATAAATTCGAATTGAGAACCTCCTCCTTTTTGTAAATCGGTTAAAAATTCAAACATGACAAGAAAGGTTATAAAATTATACGCGTTATTTTTTTTACATTACCAAAAAAACTGATTGACGACCGAATTTTATATCGATACGATTACGATTTGTATGTATGCTGTAAATATATAACGTTCAAATCTAAGCATATAATTATGCAAAAAAATGCCATTTTCATATGGCTTTATGAACGTAGCGTCCTAGGAAAGCAAGCCTCATGGAGCACTCAACTCATTCACAACTCCCGCGGGTCGTCGCCCGCTGGATCGCTACCTACCTTTGTTTTGACACTCCTATTTCATATGATGTAGGAGTGTTGAGTTTCTTGCCGCATTTTTCAGTAAGTGACAATGTGTATTGAGTACTCATGTTTCTTATAAAATGACATACAATTTACACGCAATACATAGAGTAAAATGTTATTACCCTTTGAGATTTAAGGACTTGTATTTGACATTTTTTACACAAAAGAACTAGCATACGGTAAGTAACATCTTTGATCAAACCCAAATAAGATTAGAGTCTTCTGAGGTTAGATCCGTTGCTACCTCTGAGGCCAAAATTAGAACCGTTCAAACCAGACTTCTGCTTAACACTCCTATTTTATATATTGGAGATATGGACACATACTATTAGCCTATACTTAACGTGGACCTATTTTAATATACATAGGTGATGATTCTAACTTTTTTTTTATGGTATTGAAGTAGCAAACGAGCATGCAGGCCATCTGATTGTAAGTGGCTACTGCCACCCATGGACACCTGTAATCAACCCTAGGTAAGATCAAAGTCACCTAAGGTAAGCTACAGATGCGTTGCTACCCCTGAGGACTAAGATACCTCAGAAAAGTATGTCTCCTTTACCAAACCCTTCAGATCAGAACACGGCAGCGCATAACACTGTTGTTATGAGGCAGAAATAGGTGTGGCGGTGGTGCTTCCGGAGTCAAACCACAAAGAGTTCTACCATCTTCAAACTAAAATTTAGTCTCCAAATATACTTTTTGAAAGTGGAAACCACATAGATATTTTTGATTCAAAAAGAAATCTCCAGGAAGCATGCTAAAAATAGCATCACACATCCCATAAGCTGTGGTTAAATAAACAAAAATATTACTATAACGCTTTCGAATATGGTTATCGATGTAAGACCTATTATGTCTTCGTTGAAATTAAAGCTTGATTGAGCGGGTAGCGTTTTACTTACACCACTACATCCTACTGTTTTGAGTATTGAATATCTTCTTTAAATAACTAAAAACCATAATTATAATATTCAAACATTTCTTTAGTTTCATATTTTTAATTATGCTTATTTTATTAATGCGTTAAAATATATTAAAAATATAGTATTAATCTATTAAAATATATTTTAAGTTTTTAATCAAGAATTAAAAAAAAATAACGGGTGGGGAAAAATATTTTGAACTGAATATCTCACCTAGGAGGATATGCATAAAACATCATACTTTCATACTAGTATTATAAAGGTGAAGAGTTTGTTTGGATGATCTCGCTAATCTCAGGAACTACTGGTTCGATTTTTTGTCGAATAGTCTATTTATTGAGAACGTCTACACAGGCTATATCACGCTATGTTTGTATGTTTGCTTTTTTCTCATGCAGTAGCGAGTGTAACCGCGGGACAATGCTAGTGTTTAATATATCAAGAAATAACATTTGCAATTTTCAAGGAGATGACTTAGATATGATTAAAATATTGAATAATGTATTTTGAAATTTCATTGATATCCTAGAGAACAGTTACCCGCGCTTATAATCCGCGTAAATTTCAACAAAGCTTAACTAGTGAAGTGTGGAATACCCTATTTTTCCTATCACTTTTACCGGACATGAAATAGTTTACTGCCTTTATATGGATAAGTCATAATCCATAAGATGCAAGAACTAGGTCCATTGACGTATGATGGTTATGGGAGGCATAAAAAGGTTTATGGTGGCCGAAATGTTTGAATGTGGGCACTTCTGGTGAGTAACAGTTACCCTAGTTTGGTAACAAGGCTTTTAACTTATTAAATTAAGTATTTTATAACAATTATGCCTTTGTTAACCGACTTCAAAGAGGTTCTCAACTCGACTGTATTTTTTTATGTTTGAACCTTCGACACTTTCTGCTGGGTGAATCGATTTTGACATTCTTTATATTTGAAAGCTGGTTCTCCCATGGGGTCCCATTTTAATTTGGTTCAACGATTCAATTCTGACAAAGGCATCCATGAAAAAGCCACATAAGTCTTAAATTTGCATTTAGTGTGAGCGCGACAAATAGACGAATAACTCAGCTTCTACCGATCTGATTCTCATGATATTTGAATGAACATTAGGTATTTATAATGAAATGATATAATGAAAGGATGACCTTCTATTCTTCGACCCAAATGATAGTGGGGTACTGCTAGTCAAAACCAAAGAAGTTAGCCATTTGGTGTTTACGAATATATAATAAGATTATTGAGCAAAGACATACTATGAAAAGTATATCCATTTCTTTCGTATGCGCTACAGCACAGACGGCTTGACGGATTATGATCCTTGATGATTATGACCCTTACGGTCAATGTCTCAATTAACATAATAATATAGGCTATATAATTTTTGAAAATGGAGCCTATAAATATAGAAAAAAGGTAAACAAAAATACCACCATCCTTATAACCTTTACATAATATTGGTAAGATTTTATGCCCATGCTACTGGAAAATCTGTAAAAGATTCAGCATCAGGCATCTTTGTAAATCAATATCGCCAACGATTTCTTCCCTTTTAGAATAGAGTAAAGTGGTACTGTCGCACCATTAACTCTGATCATAAACAGGTTTAGGGACGTTAAAAATTAATGGACGATAATGTTATGAGACCGCCCTGTCGTTAATTTGTGCCTCATTTTTTAGGTTTACTGCGTTTTTATGGTATTTACGGAAATATTCGAGCCTAGGACCATAATGTAGCGTCCGGGTGGGCATAGTGCGTTTGTTAAAGTATAACTTACTCACATTACCATTAATTAGATATTAGCGTACCGTCAAGTGGGCACTATCCTCAATGGATATTTCCAACACCATAGTAGTTGCTTATATATCTGTTTTAATACAAACTTTCCTGTTCTTCTTGTTTATTTCGAAGGACACTGGTTAATTATTTACTATTTAAGTATCGGTTAAAATTTGGCGCCTGTGCAGAGGTCCAAGGTACGGACCCTAGGTATGCTGTGATTTTCCAAGTTATGTGTGTATAAATAATTATCGCTTGCTATGAAGGTAAAGGAAAACACCGCGAAGAAACCTACACGCCTGAAAGTTCTTAAAAGCAAGTTTTTCAAAGGTGTATCACGTCCACCAATCCGCCAGTTCGTGGACCATGGAGTGGTTATTATATTTAACTATAGTTTCTTAGTTTTAAACATGGACATCTACAATGAAATAAAAAAAAAACGCTTAAATTTTCTCTTTTGTCATGGGTATCATGGATACACAAAGACGAATACACAAAAACCCAGACCCAGAACAAAATCTAAATTCATCATTCACATGTCTGTCTGAGCGGGGTACGAACCCGGAATCCACTGTCAGACTGTCATGGCGACCGCTCCGCCACACGGGTCGTTTAAATTTAACCATTATACTACCATGGCGATGCAAAGCTGTTAGTACCTACAAACATGGTTTGATGTATTTCGTGATACACAAAGTTATCTCAAAACATATCGCAGGAGCTTTCGTAAGCATTCGTGAGCTTCCCGGGATATATCAGCGATTATCTTGTTTATAGCCCCAAATTCTAGCATGGATAGCATTGTATTTTATCTTTATGAGTGCCAAAGTACGATAATGTAGACCATAGACTGTTAATCTCTAGAATTAAGAACAATATACTTTGTTTATTTGCCATTATATTAAAACTCAAATATATATATAAAAATACGAAAGAATGTAAAAAAAATCTTTATCGCTAACAAAAACAAATAATGTAATATGTTTTTATTGCTACGAGTCATAATGCCAAAAATCTCACTTCTTTTTTTTTCAAAATAATTTACTGTATACAGACATTAACACAACCGTTCAACATGGTCAACAGAAAAACAGTAAATTGAATCCGTATTAAAGTTCAACATAGAATCTCTAAACAATATATTTAATCAAAATATAAATTAATAAAAGAACAGCAGTTCGTAGATAAAATGTCACCCTCTCCAAGAAAATGAGTACAATCTTTAAAACACGACATCGACTATCAAAACAAACGGTTAATACCTAGTGTCCAATCCCCCTTTTAGTTGCAACCGCACAAACTGAAATTGAAAACTGATAATACAGCTACATCTATATAAAGCTACGTATGCACTATCCAATCGGTTTTCCCGTAACGTACGCCAAATGACGTTTAGATTTTGTAATTTTTGATCACATTTTTTTGGTTCTAGATGTCATTATAATTTATAAAGAAAATACGGAGATATCTCATTTTCATTATCATGTTAATTCTTGTTACCATTCATAACAAGAATTAACAAATACTGATCATTAGTAAAATACAAATGACTTGATTTTCATTACAATCACCGTAGTGTCATTTTAAAAAGATATATTCAATTTACGTTTTACAAAACTTTGGTATAAACGGTAAAAGAAAACATGAGCTGGTCCCATAAAGTATTCTAAAAAAAAACTACGACTTGAGTTTTCTTCCAATGCCGCGGCCGTGCCGTTGCCGTATAGCGTAAGGTCTACCGGCCTCCAAGAGCCATCTATCTATCTAGCCTTTTGAGGCTCACTGATAGGTACAAGCTTCCCATAAATAAAAACTTATTTGGAATTAATTAGAGATTTTCAAAAATGATCGATTAAATTTTATAGTAACTGTCCACCCAATTGTACCGTGTAACTTTGCTTATTAACAAAAACATGTAAAACACAATAACACCTTTAGTACCAAAAGACAATGCATAAGCCTCTTTATAGTTATCTAAAAAACAATGGAAGTAACAAGATGTCTCCAATCGAGAGTTTTGTTTGTGGCGCGTTCAACGACCTCGCTATTGGCTAAGTTGCGAACCGATTTGGAAATATTCACAAACTTGTGAAAGGAAATGTAAATACTTTTAAATACGCTGTAAAGTTGAGTAGGATAATGCTCCACGTTGTTTTCCTATATGGTAGTAGCAAGGGAGCATATAGTCCACCTGATAGTGGCTAAGGTCGCCCATGGACACCTGTAACCAATCTAAGATAAGATCGTAGTCTTACTTGAGGTTGGCCACAGGTACGTTGCTGCAGTGGGGGCTACGTTGGAACGCGTAGCCCCCTTACCACACCAAAACGTTATTAGGCAGAAATGGTGAGGCGACGGTGCCCCTGAAGTAGAACCACACAAACTTAATAAAAAATGTTAAAATGATAACTGTCGATACAATGCTGTCGCCCCCACTTTTTTACATTTTAATATATTTTATATATACTATCCAACGAGGCTTTTAATTTTTGTGTACTAAAGAATTCCGGCATACTCATTCCCTGCCTTAATAACGTCTAGCTAGTCCCATTTTCTTTGCTCTGCTAATTAACTACGTCATTAGTAGTTTAATAGGATCAACGGTGACGAATAAACTTGGGCAATTTATGTCACTTTTACGCCCCATAGAGTTCATTAAAGGACACTTCGTTAACTTTGATACAGTTTTGCGGTTAGAATTTGACTGTTTCTATCTAAGAAAAGAACATTAGTGAGATATTGAAATAAGTGTGTATAATACTTTACTAGCAAACGAGACACGCTTAGTTCTCGGGAGTAGCAACGCATCAGTGACTGACTTCAAATAGAACTCCTGTTCTATATGATGTCGCTTACAGATATCCATGGCTGGCGATGAACGCTTGCCAACAGGAGAACTGCATGCTCGTTCGCTACATCCCTAAATCTTATAAAAAATATCATACAATTACAATATTTGACAATTTCAGTTTGTGTCATCAGGTCACTGACCTTGAGGTGATTTCGAAGGATGTAGACGTAAAAAACATCTACATTACGTGACGTAAAAAAAGTCTATGTTTACTTCTTATCAATAAGCACATGGACTTAAAGAAGTTTGGAAGAATCAGAGTTTATAGAGGAAATATAAAAATAAAATGTTATTTATATTCCCTTCGGACAAAAATAGGTGCGTCACGCACCGTTCGCGGTGATCGAAGATACTTATTTCCTATCGAAATATAGGCCAGTTCAATGACATCTGCACCTGCGGCTGTTCCCACAATTCGCAGAGGTTTATCAAGCGATTCTCATACTTTTCGTCCTTGTCTTAACTTTGGTTTTGTGATAATGATCTCTATTGTAACGATTTTTATGTGAAGCATGTGTTTTTTTTTATATTCTGGTAGTTTCTGATTTCATATCTGTTGTTTGTTTTCTAGCAGTATTTTATTCTATAGACGTAAATAGAGGTTACTATTTTTTAAAATGTACTTAAAACTTACAACTTATATGAAGAATATCTGATGTTACTTTCAGTAACAATTCATAGAAATAGAATAAATATAAAAAAGCGATGTTCCTAATTACACCCTCCAAACCAGAACACAGTAGAAATACATTATTCCTCTTGAATATTTTTATGAGCTCTATCTTATTTATTTAAAGACAATATATATATTTTTTGTTTTCTGATGTAGTATATTAAATATTAATATAAAATATTCTTGTATAGTGTTTTGGTTGAATTTATTTAATTTTTAACCTAAAAATATGTTTCTTTGCCTTCTTTATTTCATCGTTATATTAAAACTTATACAGTAAACATTGGTACCTACAGAGCCATTTAAACCAGAATGTAAGATCAAATACTGCTAATTATAATCAATCAGACAAAAGCGAACGAACCGAGATAAAAAATATGGATCAATTTCGGGAAGTATCTCTACTGTAATTAAAAGGGTTAAAGGCTCTTAGATGAAGGTTGAATGACTTTTCTAAACACTTTATTGAAATATGATGAATAGGCTTTTAAAAACTCACCATCTGCGCGTCGGATCGCCCAAGGGCTTGGTATCCGTAGGTATTTTTAAGGGACGGTGTACTATCTAATGACTGCGTGATGACATGTACACACTGCTAAGTATATGTGTATATGCCTTCTTTTACAAAACCAATTCATCGGAAATAATTCTATACAAATTCTATACAAGTAAAATAAAAAAATAAGAAAAGAGTTCTTGTTATGCCTATTTAAAAAGACCGTCCTGTCAATAATGCCTCAAATAAAATTTAATTTAATTTTTTATAAAAAAAAACCAAGGCTATAAAGATAAGTAGGCAACCATTTAAAAAGTCAAAAATAATATTTTTAGATGAGCCATCAAATTCGAGCGAATTACACCTATATTTTAATATAGAAATTATAACATGCTTAAGAACCAGCGTCCGGAAACCTGCTGTGTAACAAAAACAAATCGCATACAAAACGGTTCACCCGTTTGGGAGCTACGTTTCATAAGTTTATGGGACAGACATAGCAGTCAAACGTATAACACCCCTCTTTTTGCGTCAGGGTTTAAAAATTAAAGAAGATAATCATCAATCAATTACTCAGGAAGAAAATTAAACAAAATACACGCACTGTTTTCTTTTTTCATCATGAAAAGTCTACTTTGACAACGAAACCCTAATAAAAGTCGATGAACTTGAGATAGAAAGATTCAAAAGTTACAGTGACTTTCGATTTTAGTTCAAATTCCTGATGAATAAAATGCTGAATCAAAAGCTTGATCGCTTAAAACAGAATAAAAGATAGGTTTTGTAGCTATATTTGCCTATTTGCCTATAAATTTTATTTATAGGAAGAGCCTCTTTTACTATGGAAGTAACAAACGAGTTTGCTCTCCACCTGATGGCAAATGGCAACTACCCTCCATAGGTATAATATAGGTAAGTATATAGGTATAGTTGCCTCAACTGCTTTACGCTACAAATAAGCGTGGTTTCCCACCACCCTTACGGTCGAACCATAGTCGTCTTGCCATTTTGCTAATATTAATTTATCTCCCAAAAAGCTCGATATAAACCCCTTTATCGGCAACCGCAGCTTTTATATTAGCAAATTGAATCAACAAAAAAAAATGGGGTTAATTGGGGATTTTTAAAATACTTTGGGAATGGGGGCCTGAGGTATCAGTTAATTTTGGAAAAAGGGGTCTCTTCCCCAACATAATTTCAGAATCTCTATTCTATAGGAAACGAACTTCCCGAGGTCCCGAGATTGGTTCCAGCTCCCAACTCTTGCCCCAAGCAACCCCAGAAGCCTTCTTTTACAAATAGGTAGGTATGGCAGTTATCGTTCTGCACAAAACACAACGTATTTAACAATTCAAAATTATGTGTATCATACACTACTTGCATATTAATTACGTAATGTGTGTATGTATGTATGACTTAAAGATTAAAAAAAAAAAAACTACCAAAACTACAATTATCTCCACCTACAGCACGTAGTACAAGTGCTTTATGTTTTTATACCAAATTAATTAATTTCATGAAAGTTTTCACAATATAATTCGATCTCAAAACCATTTATCTCACTCCGACATCTCAAAACACCATCAAGTTACAGAGCACTTGAACATCAAAGCTACACTCGTGCTTAATCAAACTTCGGGGTTACACTAGGCCGTTTCGTACATTGACCTCTGTTATAAATCTGCATTTTGCTAATTTGAGTGGCAGTTATCAAGCTGTTGAACTGTTAAGAGGTTAAGATTGATAATAATGACTATTCGCTTCTATGTCTACTTAAAAAAATAGTAGCTCGTTTTAATTTGGTTGGTAGATGTTACCTTACAATCGTCACCTCTATTTCTGCCTTAAAGAGGCGTTGCTGTTTTGTTTGAAGGTTGTAATAAGGCCCATATTTTTATCAGATCGAGACAGCTAACGAGCATGTAGACCACCTGATAGTAAATAGTTACTCCCGCCCATGGACCTCTGTAAGCAACTTCATATAAAACAAGGGCTCTTTCTGAAGTCGATCACAGATGCGTTGCTACTAAGATGCGCGAGGACTAAGATGGTCGCCTTATATATAAGTTAGCAACAACAAATAGGTGTGGCACTAGTACCTCCCCGGTCAAACTACACTGGTTCTACCACCTTGTAAAATTCTTTACTCGTCCTATTTCAGTTTTAAGTAGGAACTGTAATTATTCTCTCCTAGAATTTCGTGTAAAACCGAAGGACACACTTAGTGCGACAAAAAAAAATAGAATGTCAGAAAATTATTTCAGTTAAAAATCAAATCAAATCAATCAAATTAAATTTTATGTTCTTGATTTTTGTCTTGAAATCATTTCGTCCGGCATTTCCTTCTGTCTTACACACTGCTCTTTCTCGAAAGTTACACTTAAACTTCCCAATAATTTTGAAAACAAATGACACTGGGGTTCAGGCCTAAACTTCCGATACTCATAGGTCACTGTATCATTGACCTTCCAGCTTAATTAATAAGCGTCCATCAGCCCAGTGCCGCGTGTGAATGACTTATAGACGAACTTCCTTCGCAAACATTGCTAATTGGATGTCGTATGAGTTTAAATCGAATTTTGGATTCAATCTCTGTCTATGTTAGTCTGCTTGCGTTTGTTGTTTTGAAAAAGTTTTGGTGTTTTGAATGCTATATTATGTGCAAGCTTTGGAAGGAATATTTGTTAAGAATGTTTTATGTAATATTCTAAGCGAGTTCTTTTTTATTATTTTTTAATAAATATAGTTTTTATGTGATAGTATGTCGGTAGTTGTGAGCATGTAGCAGTAGAAACAAGTACTTCCATGATTGCTTTTATACATTGTACCTAAAACCTGTAAAATTTATATCAAAATATAAAAGTAAATCCATAATAAAATAACAATTAATTTAGCCTTCAAAATTCAAAATAAACAATTCTAGTAATTAATTGTATGCATAAACTGCATATCAAAATAAACATAGATTAATTATTTTTCAAAATCTTTTGCTAGAGGATATTCCTGTTGAGTTTCTTGAACTTTAACTTTTTCATGACATCTCACATCAAGCGGCTAAATTCTCCGGATTGTATCAAATAACACACAACAATTGGGAAATGGAGTGGCTACTTGCATTTTCTTCGTAAAATGCACCCGTCAATCTAAGTGCTGTCCGTAAACAAAACATAAATATTGACGTGGGTATACGTTGGAATTTGTCGTCTAAAAGGTTTGTGTCAATGGACTTTAGGTTAGGCTTTTCTTGACAGGCGGTATGGACGTCGCGGTTTGTATGTTTAGT
>MOOZ01000067.1:616492-629269 GCA_002930495.1 Cecropterus lyciades | reverse complement strand
TTTTATATTGGTAGAAGCAGTAAACAAATATACAATCAACGACTTGGAACGGTCAACATACCGGTCTGACACGCAGTGGGTTCCGGGTTCATCCCCGGCCAGACAGACAGACATCTGAATAATGAATTTAGATTTATGTTCTGGGTCTGGGTGTTTGTGTATTCGTCTTTGTGTGTGTCCATGGCGCCCACGACACAGCAGAAAATCCTACTAAGGGGCTATGAGTGTAGAAAGCGTTTTTCTTTTAATGCACTTGATAGTACGAGGCCACTGCCGCCCATGGACATCAGTATTCAACCCCAGATAAGACAAGAGTTTTGCGTAAGATTGGCCATAGAGTGATTACTACCCCTGAAATCGTAAGTAACTTTAGAAGAATGCCTCGAATTTGTATGGCTTCCTTACCAGACCCTTAAACCCAGAACATAAACGCGTTTTTTACTACTGTCTTCAGGTAGAAATAAGTGAGGCGATAGTAGATTTTTAGATGAATGATAAATGCGAGCGTCAGGCATGGATCAGAACAGATCAGGATGGAGAAAAAGTTTATAAGATATTATAGGTAATTACGAACGAGATTTCGTTAAGTAAGTTTATTTTATCATTTTTCATCTATTCATTACAGAATTGTAAATGTTGTGAGTAGTAAAGTTTTAAAACAAATATCTGAGGTTTGGGCCTGAGATTCATTTCTAGATTTCCAGAATAGGACGCAAAATTCCACAATTTATTTCTTACTTTATAACGTGTTATGTGGTGTCAGTTTAAAAATCATTTTAAAAGCAGCAGCCGTAGGAGGAGATTAAGGGACAAATTCCAGTAGTAGCTTCCTTCTGTGTAACATCAACGCCTACTGCGGCCACCAACACGCATGTCATTCGCCGTGATTAGTAAAACCTCCAATTAGGGGAGGTCTATATCCAGCAGTGGACCTCAAAAGCCTGATGATTATATTCACAATCTCTGCACTCTTTTTATTAGACGAAGTAGCAAACGAGCATACAGTTTACTTAATATTAAATGGTTACTTCCGCCCATAGATATCTATAAACAATATCATATAGAACAGAGGTTCTATCTAAAGTCGATCACAGATACGTCGCTACTCCCGAGGACCAAGATGATCGCGTCATATATAAGTGAGCCGGCAACCAACTATTACAGAATTCAACTACATATTACAACATGTTACATTATCAAGTAACGGTCAAATTCAATCATACGTTCATTCATGCAACATGCATCAATTCATGCCACATGTGAACAGCGCCTTAAGTGAAGATAAACAATTAACATATGACATTGCTATGCATTTTATGATGAGATTATTTCTCACTGGTGTTTGTGGTTCGTTGGCTCTACACGCATTAAAGTCTACAATAACAGCTGCAATAAATATTGAGTGGAAAACTTTAAGATGGATTCATAACTGATATGGGTAATAATGTTTTCATAGTGTAAAATTGTTTATGCTGCGCGTTAACAATTTATTTGAATTGCTATTTGAGGATTCGGTTAGGGTATGAAATCGATTTTGAGATTGACAACACATTAATATACCGTTGCTGGAAAAGAGTAAATGTAGTTTTTTTTTAATATTGAAGTATCAAACGAGCTTGCAGTCCACCTGATGTTAAGTGGCACCTGCCGCTCGTGGACATCTGTAATCGACGCTAATAAGATCAGTCTTACCTGAGTTGGGCACAGTAGGTCGCCTCGGATAAATATGTTTCCCTATCCACATTCTTCAGACTAAAACAAATGTAATTTTATTTTAGGTTCTTTTGACATATTAGATTACAACAGTATTATTATGTGTAAAATTCTTAACTTATATGTAAAATTCGTCACAATGTTAGTTATCTTACTCCTCCGTAACGTCTTTACCGATTTTTACCAATTTTTTTATGCATATTCAGTAAGTCTGAGAATCGGCTACTATGTATTTTTCATACCCCTAAGTGATAAGGGTTATTCACCCTTAACATTTTTTTTAATATTTGGACATTAAAAAAATGTTTTTATTTTTATTTAATGTGGCTTTAAAATACATACAACCCTAAATTTTTACCCTTTTATCACCAACCCCTATTTTTATACACATTTTAGTAATTTTATCATTTATATGGTAAAACAACGTTTGCCGGGTCAGCTAGTATTAATCTGTTATTTTACTTTAGTAATATAGGTTTTATTTTATAAAAACAACTACTAAGCCTAAAAATTAACAAACTTGTACTTATAAGTGGCAATCAGTAACTTATTAGACTGTTTCAGAATAAATAACAAATTAAAAGAAACAAAAAAAAACATTTAATGGCAATTTCCTACCAAATAACAACAAATTTATTAAAAGACCGATTAATAATTTACTCCATAATAAGGACATTGACCGTCTTATTCCGTGATGCTATTAGGTTATTAAAACCATAAATTAATTAACAAACGAAAATAGACATTCCTAATAACTGTATTACTTATTGAGATTGATATTCAATGAAGGACCAATGACACTTAAAATAACAAAGAAAGCAATAAAATTACAAGTTAATTATACAGGTATACGGAACATCCGAAAATATAGTAAAAATGTAAGTTATGTGTTTTTATAAATCGCATATAAAGTAATATTTTTTATAATTTTTGACACTCTGTCTGTTTTTGAAATTGTATTAAACCAAAACTACTGAATTTAATTAAAAAGATTGAAACTTTATTTATAGGCCATGTTCACCCTTATAAGCGCTGCAAATCTACGGGGAGACAGACGGCCCAGAAAAAAGTAAAAGCGAATGATGATATGAAGGTTTATACCAGACCAAATGTGGACATTCACTAGATTAGCTTATCGAAGCCTTTTTTTCCGATCAGAAATATAAGTAGATCGGTATAGGTAGGTCGGCAGGTATATGAAATCGGTTCAAAATAGAACTTTTAGAAGATTTTTTTTCCTCCATAGAATGGATTACATCCTCTAATTTCCCACAAATTTATAAAAACAAACGAGTTAAGTTTTGATCTTCATTTATTTCTTGTTCAGTCATGTACGTACAGGGCATGACTGAACATAGATGCGCTAATCGGAGCTGATGTGCAATAAATAAATAACAGAATGGCAGATAAGAAATAAATAAAGCCTGATACATGTTACACTAACTTGAAAATATAAGTTTATATTTTATTTCAATTTATTATTTTATTACGACCTGTGTGTATGTTCAGTTTTTATAAGATAAACAGTGTATGTACGTGCAATACACACATGACAAAGGTGAAACTTAATAATAATAAACAATTAAATAATTTATAAAAAGTATATATTTTACGCTGCGAATGATCGCACATAAAGGAGACCGATAATATAAAATAGTGTGTAATGTATTAGAATATATCACATTCTTTCGCCGACTTAATCCTATACATTTATGTGTTGGTTTCTTTATCGTGACGTATTATCATTTCATCAAGTTTCAAATCACTATTATTCTAAGGTTGTTTCTCTTCAAAACTTAAACAATTTTCTTTTGGCTATTTGGTGAGGGATATTCATTGAACAAAGTTTAAGTATATGTTTTATGCTGTCTAATTGCTGTTTTGTTATCAGTATCGTATATACTTCGATATGCATTTGGTAAAAAACTGTTATTTTGATATTACAAACAGATACTTCAATTTTATTTATATGTATAGATGAAGGTAGTCGCTTAGTAGCGTTACATGCGATGCGGCGAGCAACGGCTCGCCCGGCGGAGCGGAGTGAAATTAAGAGTGTTTTATTTGCACCGACTTACATACTACACTATATATTTAAGTTATCGTAACAGCTTTTACGGAACCCCAGATTTATATGATGCATATAAAAAACGTTCAAATGCACGTGTCAACAATTCGTCTGTAATTTATCAATGCAAGTAAACTATGTCTTTATATATTAAGATACATATTATATTCTTTGCGAATATTTTGATAACGGATCATTAAAGCAAACATGACTTCGTGTCGAGGCGTAATTTTATCTTAAAAAGATAACGTTATAAAGTTACTTTATACAATACTCACACTTGCAGCTAATATACTTTATCATTTGACAAATAATATAATTCAGTTATAATTTAGGTACCTTGGAAACCTTTTAAATATAATGGACATCTGTAACCTACTTTATATAGTAGTTTTATCTGAAGTCGATCACAAATGCGCTACCACTGAGTCGCCTCACGTATTAGTCTACCTGCATATACTTAAACCAAAACGTAGAAACTGCTTCACGCTGGAAATATAGGTATTTTATTGCTTAGTCACATTCAACGACATCCACGCGAAGAAATGGTTCTATTCACATCGACAGCACACGGTACATCAACCGCCTTTATACACTGAACAATACATTCATTCAATAAGATGTTTTTTTAACCGACTTCCCAAAGGAAAGAGGTTATTATCAGACTGAAGTAGCAAATGAGCATGCCGTCCACCTGATGGTAAGTGGTGGCTGCCGCCCATGGACATCTATAAGCAACTTCATATAAAATAGGAGTTCTATCTGAAGTCGATCACAGATGCGTTTCTACTCGCGAGGACTAAGATGGTCGCCTCATATTATAGTGAGCCAGCAACCACACCCTTCCACCGATGCAAGAAATGCAAGAAATGCTTCACTTTCACATCGCTTTCATATATCTTCACAACTACGAGAAAATAGTTTACCCAAGTTGAAATGGCTATAAACTTCTTAATGGAATGAGAACCGGAGTTTTGATCAAATTGCTGTTGAAACTTTCCTGATAAGTTTATTCTCTCATTAGTAGTTCAAATGTGCTGATAACTATGTAAAAGTATGGCTGATTAGTCTAGGAGACGATAGAAAATTTGGATTATTGTTTTGTTTCATTGTTTGTATGATTTTTTTATATTAAACCAATTTGATTACTGACTGTTTTTTGATTACTGTGTAAATATATAATCTTTGCAAGCTTTCTTGAACTTAACTTACTATTATTAATATATCTTACAAAGGGAACGAAAGGGACTAAACTCAAATTGACTTAATTATTTGATACCGTAGTTGTCCAGTGAATAAAGAAGTGACAATTTCACAATAAAAAGGACAAACATAAATGTTTCTTTCCTTCAATAACCACGGGCTTTAAACTCCCCATAAAGTCAACACAATTTTCTTATTTCGATTTTAAATTTCACATTAGGTCATTTTTATTTTAATCGTACGATATGTTAATAATACACAGTCCAAGTATTAAAAGTCTCGGTATAGCTAAAGTCAATATCACTGCTATAGTAATAAAAACAGCAAATTTACATAATTCTTAGGAAGTATATACAAGTGGCGGTGTAGTCTAACGACGTTGTGCGGATGATTGGACATTTAGGACCATGTAAAAAAATATGTAGTTAGTAAATAAGTAGTCCACAATATCTGCCGAACCATAAAGAGATTTAAACCTGTGATGACATACAAAGAAAGAAGCGACGGAAGTTCAAATAAATAGCTGCCTCCCAGTCTACAAATATAGAATCTGTGCCCATTTAATCTGTTGTTCCTTTTATTGCTGTAGAACTTTGTAGTTCCAGACAAAGATGTCGTCGATAGTATTTGAAAACATCCTTAATTGCATAGATTAAATCTAGATGTGTCTTTAACTACGGAGTATCATTTTGAATTGCGTATACTTCTGAGTTGCATCTTATTACCCTACTGACGCAATCGGGAGGGCAATGTTTTTGAGCTTATGTATATATGTGTGTTTGTTTGTATGTATGTCCATTTCTTTGGCACGCGCTACAGCCCAAACGTCTTGACGGATTGTGACGTATGACATATCATTAGAATCGTCTTAGTTTGGAGAGTGAAATAGGCTATATAATTTTTAAAAATGGCGCCTGGAATTAGAAGGAAAAAGGGGGAGGAGGGACGACTTATTTTACTGTTACGACAATATGGGTATCAAATAAAAACTAGTAAATAAACCAATCTAAAAATATATATATTATAATACTCTTACTCGATTATTTTGACAAAACTCATATAAGCGTTAAAATAAATATCTATCATTATGAACTAAAATTTCGTTTCTAGCAGTCGGGTTTTTGTTTTAATGTTTTTAACGATATTACTACTTTAATATATACGAATAACAGAGTGGATTCGTCATTCATGTTTAAGTTGGTAGTATTTTTTTGTACTATGGAGGTGGCAAAAGACCATGCAGTCCAACTGATGGTAATCCACTGCTGCCTATGAGCATTTTTTCAATGTTATAAGAAAAACACATCATCTCTACTACCCCTTTGCTGACAAGCCATTCACTTATCTGAACATTGATCATTGAGAATAAATCATATTAGTCGACGACATCTGTTTTTTGTCGTTTAAACAAATTAAAATATTGATGATATGATACTTCAACTAGTAAAATTGTTAAAAATATTTAAAAAAACTACCCGACTGCTTCAAACGCTTAATATGAGTTTTCGTCAAAATAGTCAAGTAAAAGTATTACAATATATACCTATGTATATATATATATTGTAATACTGTATACTAGCTTTTATTTGATACCCATATTGTCGTGATAATAAAAAAAATCTTCGCTCCCCCCATCCCCCCCATAATTGCTGGCGCCATTTTTTTAAATTATATAACCTATATCACTTTCCAAACTGAGACGATTCCAATGGTAAACCGTACGTCACAATCCGTCAAAGCATTTGGGTTGTAACACATGCCAAAGAAATAGACATACATACTCATACATACATATATACGTTCTAAAAGCATTACCCTCCTTCTGTCGTAGTTAGATAAAAGGGAACGTAGATCGAAATTTATACAATTAGTGTAGTTAAGGGGATAATTAATTCATTTCACGTTCAAAAAGCGTATCTGTTAGTTTAAATCTATGTACTACTGTGTTTTTACGTCCAATGATCCCTAGGGATAGGTCAGATTGATCAATAAGGGTGATTGGCAATTTCTAATACTAAAATTGGGTAAAACAATGAATTGTTTGCTAATCAAAATGTCACATTAATGACCCCACGATTTTGTTCATTGCCGATACTAACAGATAAACAGAAAAACGTGGCCGGAAATTGGATGAGTTACTGTACCGTCGCTAATGAATTAATAGACATATTATAATAGCCCATAGACTTCAGTGATCATTTGCCATGAAGTGGATTGAATGTATGCTCCTACTGTAAGCTTATATATAAAAATAAAAATAAAAAACAAATACAATAAAATAGATACAGATACACAATAATACCTAATGTGCCTCAGTACCTTCTCATGTTATAGAGTAGCTACCCTTTATTTTTTGACATCTTTATTCAATGACAAAAAATATTTTTCCTCTTACTTTTCTTCAGTTTTAACATCATTAAATAGCAAAACGGGCCCTTCAAGGGCTCAGACTTGCAAATAAGTTTTGAAACACCCTAATTGTATGTAGGTCAAATATTAAATTGGGTCATGTGTATCAGTAATGCCATTATAATTCTAAGTTTAAAAGTTTAAACACAAAGTTGCGTCTCTCAGTATCAACCTATCGATTTGCCTAAACTTTAACACCTGCGAACAAATTTTCAAGGATACTCCGAAATGGGTTGCTGTTGACATCAAGGTTGAAAACATACGTAAGTATATTGCTATTGAAAACGCTGTGTAATATTTTCATAGATAACAAGAAAGTAGTTCTTTGGTGGCAAGTGATTATTGCCTCCTATGGGTTAAGATTATAATTAGAGTTTAACTCAAAGTCGGTTACAGTCGCATCTTTACCATTTAAGTCGAACCTGAAACGCGTCCTGTAACTTTAGAGACATTTAATACAAACCAAACCAGAACGCCACTGTTTTACTAATTCATAATTAATTTTCGCAAAGATTTCATAACATGGATCATTTTTATTTTTTAAGAATTATAACAAAATATCCATCCCTAATTTATTTTAGTTATTTTGTTGCTTCCTATAAATTATTTTGTTATAAAAATGAATCAAAAGTTACAGCAAATAAAATGAAAAAGGAAAAAAGAATTAGCGTAGCTATCCCACGAGGCAATGTCGTCAGCGTTTTGGGAACGCTTCCCAAGGCTGACAATTTGGATGACTAGTAACATTGCTAAAAATATTAAAACAAATATCAGACTAATAACTAATAATAACGATTTTTTTGCATATACAAAATAGTCAAGTAAAAGCATTACAATATATATTTATTTATGGTCTATTATTATAATGATGTATTTACTTACTTTCGTTTGATACTATATAATATATTGCCGTGATAATAAAAAAATCGTCACCCCCCCCCTTTTTCCCTATTTGGAGGCGCAATTTACAAAAAATATGTCACAAAAGTATGTCACTATCCAAACTTAGACGATTCTAATGAAATATCTTACGTCATAATCCGTCAAGCCGTTTGGACTGTAGTGTATGCCAAAGAAATTGATATACATACAAACAAACAAACATACACTCAAATAATATTACCCTCTTTCTGTCGCAGTCGGGTAAATGTTATAATATTTGACGTTTCATTAGGTTATTGGGTGTGACAGTAGATACAAATTTCAGTTGGAAATTACACATTAGTGGTCTATGTAATAATCTTAGAAATATATTGTTTAAATTTTACCATTTAAAAGGATTGTTAAGTAAGTATACAATGTATAATGTGTATTATGCACTTGCTGATTCACGAATTAGCTATGGACTTAGTGTTAATGGTCGTACATTTGATTCATACTTAAGAGATATAAAAAATATACAAATTAGGCTGCTTAAATATTTAATAGATAAAAAGATGAAAGACTTGTGTAATGGGGATTATGAACAACCGTTTAACGTGTGTAAAATATTGCCAGTTAACAAAAAAGTAACATATATGATAGCGCTTCAACAGTATTGTAGTGAGGACTTGAAAATAGAAATTACAAAAACATATACCAGTAGGCATAACAGGCCAAATAAATTTATACAACCAAGGGCTACAAATACTATGGACAAAGAACAACCAAATACATGGTTCCTAAAATATATAATAAAATAGACGAACTTAGACATCATAACAAACTGAGTTTGAACACTATAAAAACAAGGTTGAAGGATATATTGTTAAAGTGAGTGAAGCTACACTCACACACTAATGTTTTGAATTTAAAATAATGATATTTAGTTTAAGATATACATACCTGTTATTCAAATATTTCCTTTTTTTGTTGATTAATGTTAAAATTTTCTTAGGGGGGTACAAATATTTTTTAATACTTAAGCGTGTTACTTGCCAACAAACTGTCAGTACAGTTTGGCAAGAAATTTATTGATGTAACTGCATGAACCATATTTTGTAAATAAATTAAAAAAAAAAAAACAAAACAGCATAGACAATTAAAATACTTAAAAAATAGTTAAGATAACTTATCTTTGAACGTTACAAAATTGCCCATAATAACAGCACGTATTTTTTATAACACAACTCTGTGTAGCCTCGCGGGGCATAACTAAACGGCCGCCTCGGGATTTCTTGCGTCTTCACTTAAGTCAGGTAAGTTAAGACAACTTTATCGACTATTACAGTGTTAGGGATTATATAACTACTGATACCCAAATACTCCTAAGTCCGTCCATTAGCCTTTTGAGGTCGAGGTCGGCATATTCGAAGGTAGTCGATTTGTTTTTAACTAGCTTATTCCTGCTGCTCTGCCCACTTTGGTCGTGTTTACCAAAGTTATGAGTATCCTATGTGTTAATCCAGGTCATATACTATCTGTGTGTTAAATTTCAGCAAAATCCGACCAGCAGTTTTTGTGTGAAAGAGAAGCAAACACACGTACATCCTCACATACTTTCGTTTTTAAAATATTATTAAAACAATGTACAATAGTAAAATAAGATACAAAACATGCATGTTTTTTAATACAAAAGTCATGTATCTGTCCTGTAACTGGGTAGTGAAGGGTTATGAAACAGAGCGACCCATTATATGCATTCTCTACAGAGATGTCCTACTGTACTGCACTGCATCTGTTATTAACTTAATGATTGATTCTTAATCCAGGACCTGTATCCGTTTCATAAGTATAATGTCCATGGGGGACATTAACACCATATCTACGCGAGGCTTGACTGCATGTTTTTACAGATTCTTCATTAGGTATTCTTAAAATTGTTCACATTTTGGTTGCTACTCCAAAGGACTATGATAGAAGGGCTCGAAAAAGTGCACCTATTTTACCACATCAAACGTCATCAACTCATTGCTAGGTACGGTTCTCCTCTCAGTGTGAGAGCAGTTTACTCTAATACCCATTGTACTGGCCAAGTGTGAATTCGTAGATTTCTTACATCGTTGAGCATTTTGTCAAGGAACACTTAGAAGCTGAAGTGTCCTTACGATGTTTACCTTCGCCTTTATAGCATGTAATAATAAATTTCTTATACGCATATACTAAAAATTATAGTGCGTGCCTGGGATTTGAACCTCCAACTCCGATTTTGTAAAGTAGTGGTGGTTCGTTTGAGATTCGGGCACAGCCACACCTGTGCTAGTACCAGTAGTTATACCAATTGTAAACACAACGAACTATTTTTATAGTATCAAAAACTGTTTTTTTTTTTATTACAGCAAACGAGCATGCAGTCACTCTGATTGCGCCTTTCGCGCAAATAGATATCACAGTCTTAGTTGAAATTGGCCATAGAAGTGTTGTTAAGCCCAAGGGCTAAATTAAAACGCCTCAAATAAGTATATCCCTTACCACATACTTCCCCTATCCTTCGGAGTCTTATCACAAAGGGTTCTACCACCTTCAAAACATGCTTACATTTATGTTAAAAGATCAGTTTTAGAACATAATGTACCAGGGCGTTATGATCCACAGAATGTAATTGCAAGTTTATTCGGCATTTATTTGGGGCAGACGATCAGACTCGGAAGGAAGCTCGGGTCTAGGCCGCCGTGCAACCTAGATTCTTAGCTTATCTGTGGACGGAATTGCAAACACTGCATAGTGACATGGCGTCAGGCGGAATAACATATAGGCTTGCTATATAGAGCTTGAAATTTGTAGAACTCTCAAATATTTATCATAGTTACATTTATGTATTGGTGGAAGTCATACTTAATGACATTTATTCTACCTTATGTCAGTCATAGATTTGTTGCTACCCCCGAGGACCGAGTTGAAAAAAATCGAATATGTGTCTCCGTTTCCTTTCAAACCAGAACACGGCATACCTTAACGTCCCAAGTCAAAACACATAGGGTTCGAACACCGTTATGGTTCTGCACTTTTTAGTAAAAAGAAGGTTAGGGTTGATTATAGATGTTCATTGGCGGCAGTAGCCACTTACCATCAGGTGGGCTGCAGGCTCGTTTACTAGTTAATAAAAAAGCTGACTAAAAACAGACCATGATAATCATACCTTCGTATTAATCCTTATCAAATAAAACATATTCTAAACTGTTTCAATACCTATACATAACTTTTTGAGTTAGTCAAATCGGATGTTCCATTCAGAAGACATTACGAATTTAAGAAAATAAACACCACCGCCGCCACCACGACCAGTGCGGTCCCAAGCAAAGCAACCGTACCGTAAGCCTGGCTTTGTTCGATAGCTATAGTATTACTGAGTAACGATTTAGTAAATGCGATAAATAAAATTATTATGGTATAAGTACCCGGAGATTTAAATGTTACAAATCTATTAGCAGCGTCTGTTATGTCGTAGATACAGTGCACTACCCGCAATTTTTTTTAAATATTCCTCAATCCTGGTTTCATGAATCTCACGAATTAAAATTAAAAGTTAGTACTTCCATTATGCGATTGAAAATTTTAAGCCCTCCTAATATAATAGCAGAAAACATGGCAAAGGAACTACGTGACAACTTGATTGTAGCAACAATCATCATCGGCCCCGGGGCCGGACAGCTCCCGCATGTTCCGCAGATATCGATGACACCGATGGATTTGCCTAAATCTTTTAAAAAGTTACAATTTCCTTTAAAGATATCGTTTCCCCTTATAAATCCCAGGAACAATTTTAAGCATCGACCTAAGAAAAGAGTGATATTCTCATGGACAATTATACGTCGCCTTATCTCGAGTAGGATCTCCTGAAAGCAATATGTTCTGTTGCCATCTACAAATACCACTGCTAACATAGTCTACAGTGAAGCTTTAAGGTAAACATTTCAATAAATAAAGTATACATGTACATAAAATTTAAATAAAAGAATGCAAAAAAATAAGTTCAAGTTAAAAAAAAATCCCATAGCAAATAAATTACTTGTGTCCATAAAATGTAAAATGTAAATGTTAACAAACAACTGACCAAGTGAGTGTCGGACTCGCGCACGAAGGTTTTCGTACCATTATCTTAAAAAAGCGGCGAAAAATCACGTTTGTTATATAATCACGTTTGTAATATGTGAATGTTTGTTTGTAAATGTAATATATCATCTGTGAAAATTTAAACTGTCTAGGTAGCAAGGCTCATGAGATACGCCCTGGTAACAGGCAGACGGCCAGACGGACAGTTCTAAAAGCATAATTTCAACTTCTTAGATCTAGTCGGTATGGGTACAACCTGCATCCTATAATTTCATATATAGGTACCTATTTTATTAGTAGTACCTTATTTTACGTTCTTAAATTGGAATTTTGCTAAGTAAAGACATGTTTGGGTCAGTTTGTACTACATTCGCTAAATTTACCTGCATATTAGTTTATAAAAAAATAGTTTA
>MOOZ01000067.1:578946-602188 GCA_002930495.1 Cecropterus lyciades | reverse complement strand
GATTACAGATGTCCATGAGCGGCAGTAGCCACTTACCATCAGGTGGGCTGCATGCTCGTTTGCTACTATCCATATTATAAAAAAAAGCAAATTAAGATGAAGTTCATCTGATGATAAAGTGGTGCTGCCGATGCCTGTGGACATTTGTTAGAAACTCGATATAGAACAGTGACTCTAAATTAATTATACATGTATCGCCATCGATTGTCTTAGTTCTCAACTAAAATGGTCCCATAATTAAAAGCTTAACCGATTCCTCCTTACTTTTCATAGGGTTCTCATGATCCCCATCTTTGCTTCAATCGTTCATGTGCAAAATAGCAAGCAAACATGTCCACCTCCACAACCCAAAACCGTATCATCGTCAACCCGTTATTGTCCCACTGCCGGGCATGGGTCTTCTTGCACAATGAGAGAGTTTTAGGCCATAGTCCACCGCGTTGACTAAGTGCGAATTGGTAGACGTTACACCTTTGAGAACTCTTTTTTTAGAGAACTCTCGGGTGTATTAGTTTCCTCATAATTTTTTCCTTCACTGTAAAGCAGTAATAATTAATTTCTAATACGCACATCATTTTAGAAAGATTGGTGGTCTGGGATTCGAACTTCGGAGCTTCGATTGAGACGCCGAATTTCAACCATTAGGCTATCACTGCATGCATCCATACGTCCTTGTTCAAACATGTTTCCAACGTACCGAACAATCGCTTACATAACTCGAATGTTGTTAATGATTAGGAAACGGGTTGGGATCGCACGTTGTCCCTGAACTCTATATCTAGGTCACCGCACGGTACAAGGTCCGTGCGGGCTGCTTGTCTTATGCGATCGTTTCTCTAAAAATTAATCATGTGAAGTTGTCACTGTATGATATGTAACTTATAATGATAGAACCCTGTGTGGTTCAATACAGCAGGCACCACCGATACGCCGTTCTTACCTAGTAACAGCAAAGTTAAGTGCTGTTGTTTGGTTTGAAAAGTGGTTTAATAGAGACATACTTATCTGAGACGCAATTTTGGTCGACCTCAGGTAAGACTCTGATCTTATCTGCGGCTAATTACAGATGTCCGTGGGCGGTAGTGGCCATTTACCATCTGGTGGACTGGATACTTGTTTGCTACTTCAACATTTTTGAAAAAAAAAACTGTAGTGTAGACGTCGGCTGTGTGAAATTCGAAGCGATCATCTACGTTCGTAAGAATGGCAACGCATACCTGATTAATTTCAGATAGAACCCTGTTTTACCCAGAGTTGGTTGTCTATGGGACAGCAGTGACCACTTAACATTAGGTGAATTGCATGCTCGTTGGCTGCTTCAATCTTATAAAAAAATATGTAATACGACGACAAGTAAGACTTGAATTTAATCACAGCAAAAACTTTTTCATATAGCCCAAAATGGTTGTTATTAATCGAAATGTTTTCTTTTAAATATTTTAAATCTGGTGATCAACAAGGACTAACTGATGAAAACTTTTGCCCAATGTGCAGACATTTACAATTCCAGAATAGTTATTTTTCGGCCGCAGTTAATTCATTGTCAGCCTTGAAAAAAGCCGTTACATAATTTTAAAACGCTTCTACCATGGCGTGCAGGAAAGACGTAAAGTTCATTTCACACTTGCTCTGTCAAGAAGATTACTTCGTAGTTTGATACTTTCTAGTTCATGCGGTAGTACAATTGCCACATCTATTTCTACTTTGTAACTGTAAAATAAAAGCTAAACTATAAAATAAAAGCTTTTTAATCTGGTGTGAAGGACAAATATTAGATTTACTGATGTGGACGTTCTCAGTCAAATCATTTTTCTCAGGGGGATAAATTGATCGTGTAATCGATCTCCTTTACATTTTTTGAGAATGAATACCTGATCCATAGAAGATAGTCAATATTTAAAATCGGGTAGATTTCATGTCTATTTGCCGTTTTTAATTACGCTTTATTTAATTATTATATCCCTTGGTTCATTCAACTCTCTTGATTTTTTTTTGAAACAGGGAACTGCGGTAATCCTGTGAAAAGGTAGCTAACATAGTATCACATATAAAATTAATAAAAACTATAGAACACAAGTAGCAAAACATACACTATAAACAAGCCCAGCAGCCTGCGGCGCGCCATTGACCCATTTACCTAAATCGGTAAGTTCACGGCCCGGTGCGATCCCGGTCTAACTCATTAGGGAACTAGATATGCAGTTTATGCACATGATAGATTTGTAAAGAAAAATCGATTTTTGAAATGATTTTTTTTTAGGAGCGTTGAACCTTTTTTGAGATGGGTAAACAGCATTGAACTCGCGTTATCGTAATGGACACCTCTGTATATAAGTATGTGCATAATATGTGTATACACAATAGTGTATGTACGTACATAGGTACACGTGTATGTATGTATGTTTGTTTCTATGTATGTCCATTTCTTTGGCACGCGCTACAGTGCAAACGGCTTGATGGATAGTAACGTATGATATATCATTAGGATCGTCTCAGTTTGGAAAGTGACATAGGCTATATTTAGTTTTAAAAATGGCGCCTACAAATTAGGGAAAAAGGAGGGAGAGTGACGGCTTTTTTTACTATCACGACAATATGGATATCAAATAAAAGCTAGTATATAAACCACTCTAAACATAATATATATATGTTTCGAATGGTTTATTTGTTATACTTTTACTGGACAATTTTGACGAAACCTCTTATTACGCGTTAAATTAAATGTATCATCATGAACAAATAATCGTTTTAAACAGTCGGGTTTTTTGTTTTTGTTTTTTTATATGAGATGTGAGAAAAAAATTGAATTCGCGAGACCGGCGTATGTACGTTCATACATAAACATGCATGTTGGCATTTTTTTCACTTCAGTGGGCATTCCCAAAGTGCCTTTTTTATAAAAAAAGGTGACAAGCGAGCTTAGAGTCCATCTAGTGATAATTGGCCACTGCCGTTCATAGACACCTGTAACCACCCGTGTAATACGAGTAGTGAGTGATATCTGAGGACGGCCAGAAATGCATTTGTTTCCCCTGACGACTGAATCGAAATATCTCGTATATGTATATCTCCCTCACCATACCCTTCAAACTATAAGGTAACAATGGAGTTGGTCACAGGTTACCTGGGCGGCGATGACTACTTACCGTGAAAAAATAGGGGTTGATATGCTTCTTAAACATTCTCCATAGTTTGTTTTGACAAATGAAAATCCTATTTTCATATTTTCAAAAAATATAAATCTACATTTGTCCAAACCTCAAATTAAAAAAACAATTCCCGTGAAATTCTTCCTGAACTGGATCTGTATTCATTCAATCTCACTGAAATTCATCTCAATTTCCATCTCCTTCTCAATTGTCAGTTTAATTTTACAGTACCGATAAAGCATTAAGTGCCAATCAGTCCTTGGGACCCAATTATCGGGAAGAGGGGTCAACGTACAGCGAAGAAATAAGATCGCTTTGGATTCGTGGTAAGATTTACAAAAGGACAAAATTAAATTATCCAGTTTTCGAATTACGTTACGACAATCACGACATTGAGGTAGACTGGTCATCTGATGGAAACGCTTCCTACACTCAAATCCCTACAGTATGATTTTTAGGTCGTAAATGTCGTGGACACCCAAAGACGAATATACAAACACCCAGAACCGGAACCGTAATTCGTCATTTAGATATTTGATGAGACGGGAATCGAACCCGGAACCGTCTGTGTCAAACCCGCATAGTGAAGGACACTACACATTAAACAAATCAATGCATCACTGACTTACAATGAATCCTCTTCAGCACATTTTATGATAGTTAAGTCTTCAACCTTCAGCTATAGCGTACTAAATCTAGATGGGATAGAACCAGGATTTTCAATGTAGTCCAAATCGACTCTTTTGGGGAACGACAACTAGACAACTGCAATGTTTTTAGACTGGTAAGCCTCTTGTATCAGTAGAAAATAAAATTAGAGATAGAATTTTTAAAGTAATTTGGCTATAGAGGTATCACTTTGTTTAGGAAAAGATGTCTCTTACCCAATATACTTTGAAAACCCTAGACTAGACCCACACTAGATAACTTACTAGAATGTTATAGAATGAAACGAAGAGTTCGCACCTAATATAACTTCATTAATTACTTATTTTTAATATGTAAGCCTGATAATAATTTTTGCTTAAAAATTCTAAATTGTGTACCAATACTCTCTAGTAATTGAATCTGACGCTAAAATTATTCCACCGCTTAAAATTAAAATTTGAAGTAAATTAGGGGTCAGTTCCAAATGAAACTCCGAGCATATTTACATCCAATTAGTTTATTAAAATACAGTACAGTTTGCATCATGTTACAACATCTAAGCTGTACGAAACTATTTCATTTGTCGAATCATCTAGTTCACGCAGTGAATTTTAATAATAGTAGGATGAAAAGCATATGGCATCGTATTTAGTTATACGATACAGCGACAAGCGGAGCGTTGAGCGATTTATTTTACGTCGATTTCTGTTACGATAATACAAACTTATAAGTGTCAAGTATTACGAGTCCAACAATATTTTTTGTGAGGGATAGAAAACATTTCTTTTTAGATTTATTTTAATGATTTAATCGAAACCACGTCAAAGTGGATAAAAGTAAAGCTTGATAATGAATAATGATTAATTAATATAATAAATGAAAAATCTACAACTGAATACAATATTACATAATTCAGATTTTTTTTAAACTAACTGTGTTATTTGCTTTATGGATATTGTACGCTTATTTCCGCTCCATTTGTCGCTGTAATTGGTTGCAAATAGTTTATAACAGTGTAGGATTATTTAATAACTTATTACAATAACAATTACAAATTCATGAACAGATACCAATAAAAATTTTATCATTTTAAAGAATTAGCCTCATGGCATATACGCTAGTGACACGAGTAGAACTTTCTTTTAAATTTTATAACTTTAAATATAAATCGAGTTGTTAGTAAAGGCCACAATCAAATGATGTTATATTTCACATTTGTCAATATTAATTTAAATTTGATGCACACATACATGAATATTTTTTTTTTATTAGCTTGGTTACGTATCCATGTATCTACGTATTTATGTAACGGAATCTTTGAACGTTATAAACGCACACTTATCAAGGACCAATGACCTTTAACATCTTTTTCATCTTCTTTTTCACCTTTTTATATATTTATTTATTACTTGTGCAGGTATTTTTGTATACATGGGGGCCTTTTGGTAAGGCATATAACAAGTAACATTTTCACATTCGAAAGTGGACATCTTGATTAGACAAAACATCCTATCAAAACTACCTAAACTTTTATAGAAACTACTCAAAACATCTCGATTTTAAATTAAGGCAGTTACTAGGAGTAATTTTTCTTAAATTAATTTCAATGTGTGCATAAAAAATAATTTAAGAGATGAATAACATTAGATCCCAATAACAGAAATTAACCTGAAAGATGGAAAGTGAATCAACAAATTACAATTTCAGGAGTAAGTATATACTACATATATCACACGCGTACCGAATGTATGGTGGTCTGAATTCCCTACTCAAGACTCGTTTTTTTATTGTCTAGTGTGTCTCACAACACTCAACATTTTTTTAAACGCGGATGAAACTCATCCGCGTTTAAAAAAATGTTACTAATGATGATTATAATCATAGAAGATAAATTTTCAATTTTTATATGAAATTCAGTACTTAACATTTCACAATTTCAAATACATAGACAATCATATAGACAAAAGAAATTTTCATGAATATCTATTTTTAGTCCTTTTTGTAAATATATGAACATATGTATTGGCGACGTACAGACATTCGAAACTTAATTTTTTTATAAATTTATGGGGTAATTTTTTTTATTTTGTGTAGCGAATGTCTGTCCTAGTTTATTGATTTTTAACACAATGTTATTACATAACATATATGACTTTCGACTAATATTAATACGGCCAATGTAACGGCCACTCACGATATGCGATTTTTGAATTATTTTGCCGATTTTCGCAGCGACTACGATCCGTGACTACGATCCGCGTTACTGGGTCGTAATATCGGCAAAAAGAAATTCAAAAATCGCATATCGTGAAGACCCGTAACGTACTAAAATATGACTTACACAGAAACGGGAGAAACTAAATTCAATGTATTTAATTAAATGCGTTTGCGTCAAATGTAAAAATGAATTTGATTCATGCATCAAACAAATTCATTATTCAAATAGGCTTAACAATATTTAATTAATGTAAAAACCGTACAAATTCAAAATTTATTTAACGTAATAATACGTAACGTAACTTCGTTAATAATTAGGTTTTATCGTCAGTTTTAAAATTGTAGAGTGCAAAATAATTGTATAACACCTTTCAAGTAATTAAAAAGCATTTATATTAATTATATACAATCATTGTCTCACCACATAATTGTAAAAAAGTGTATTTTTCATTTATCAAACAACAACAAAAGGCAGTGTCATTTCAATTTTGTAGCAAATTTTCAAACCTGAATTTTAACCAAAAATTCGTTGATGAAAAATTTTTCAAAAAGATTCGTTAGTATATTGATATGTTGGATATTGTATGGCGATAGTGTTTTGAATATGTTGCGATTGCTTTTGTTATTAATATAATAATAGTTAAGTTTCTCGTAGATAAGATTCAGAATATTTGCAACAATATAAAGATTCTTGCGTTTGACTCAATCGTCGTTTAACTTAAATAAATCACAATAATATAATTTAATAATGTAAAATTAGAAACTTTACATTTTTTATTAATTATTTCAAACCAAAACTACGCATGTATCGAATAATATTTCTTAGTTTATACTACAATTGTGTCAAACGCACCACTAAAAAGCTCACTAAAATGTATTCAAATCCCTAATAATCGTTAACATGTTTTAAAACATCAAACTACTATGTATACACATAAATTTACATCTATACATCGTAATGCTAACAATCACCTACTATACTACAAAGCAAACTATACATCACATAGTTATACAATCAATTTTGACGTATTATTATTTCTGGTTTATATCAACCACATTTAAAACATATTCATATAAGGTTATTACTTACTAAATACCTAATAGTAACATTTGTGTTGTTGGACGATTAATTATTTAAATGATTAAAATCCCACTGTGCCTTAACTTCCTATTTCTTTAATTCAAGACGGCTTATTCTCAGACCAAAAAAGGTAATAACACCTTTACCAGAACCCAGAAACCAAACCCTAACTAACCTAACCCAGAGACTTTTAAAGTCATAATAGAGTGACTTATATTTGCTCCACAAAAATAAGTATTTTTTGCAAGGGTTAAATAACGTATATAACGCTTCCTCACATGTTATTCTTAGTATTCAACGCATAATAATATACAAATCGATAGTCGGTATTAGGTATGCTTCAATATTTGTCGAGCCTTTTTTGGTCTGAGCTTACAAAAGAATAGTTTCACGAATAAGCATTATACCTCCTTAGAACATTACCAACTATATTATAAGAACATATAGATTGTTATTGCATACATTCGCACCCGATTTCCTAGCCTCTAGCATTCGAGAAACTCTTATTATGTAAACCACGTCTTACAAAAATATAACAAGAATACAAATAGGATACAATTATACAATAATATTTTCGTTAAAACAATCCGTAATATATATTCCATGTTATCTTTTTGAATATCTTAATTCAATGTAATTCCACACAAATATGAAATTTATATTTAACATTTTATTCCTAAATATCTTCGACATCTAAACCACAACACCAAACACTGCAAATAAATACAGCTATATAATACAGAATGCAACTACAAAAATAAAAATAAGGAAATGTAAAACCACATTCTTGTACTACATAAATATTTATCTACAGTTAATATTTGATTATTTACATGTTGAAAGAAGTATTATATTACAATACATTATATTGTATAAATATATATTGTTCTTCAATACAAAACGACGTCGGCCTATTCAATATTTTTGGAACAATCATTATACAAACATACCCATAGATACACTTATACATTTGTATATAACTTCAATCCAGAAACTTTTCACTTGCCATCCAAACAGAAGGATTTAACAAAAGAAACGCACGCGTCAAAATGTGTCTCTTTGGGTTTTGTTCTTGCTCGTTTGAGGGGCATACGAGACATACTTACTTAGTTTTTCATGATTGCAACTTTTATCTACCGGACTCTTAGGATCAACAATATATGTTTTATGATATACCCAGCGCTCCGGGTATATCATGACATGGGACTCTGTAAGAAGGTGCAAAAAGAGCTCTCCTTCGAAGCCGGTGATGCATTGGCGACTCCTCTAGTGTTGCAAATGTCCAGACGACGGTGACTAGTTTACATCAGGTACCCCGTCTGACTTATCGTTAGGTACATATGTATAAAAAACTTATATTTTTCCGTACATTAACATTAGGCTTTTCAAATGTATTTTTTAATGATTTTACATAAAACGATTTCGTTCGTTAATAATTCGCGGTGCTAAGATATAAAGCAGAATAAAACAATACAAGTACCTAAATATAACCCGAAAATTTTAGAGGTTTTTATTTTTAAAAAATAATCTCAAAAACCGAAGCACCTCATTTAATATTTATAAGGTAAACAATAAACACACAGACAGTGCAACGAGCTGACGGTGGTCCATGAATATTTAGTAACCGGCAACTATTCCCATTTTCGCCAAGTAGTGCATATTTTCGGATGAGACAATAAAATGTTCGCTGTATGGTACTGTGAAACTTAAAACTTCGTAAAAACTTTTAACCAGTTCTGATAAGGTCGTCTATCGTCCAGCGAATTAATAAGTGACAATTTCAAGGTAGAACAGGACAAACTGCAATATACGATCTTTAAGAGACTCTCTAAATTGCAAATATTTTTTATATCCACAAAATACAAATTTCTCTCAAATCAAAAGTCTCTTTTATTCTCAACTTAAGATACTGTCAATAGTATGCTTCGTTATTTCAATAATTCATATAAAAGCAGAAAATTTCAAAGAACCGACTTATGCTATCTTTACGTATTGCGTTGCACTAAAATTCCAAAAACAATTAATTTTAATTATTGCCATACAATTAAGAAAATTTACTAAATAATTATTTTTTATCCTTTTTTAGAATTACGTTACCATCTCTAAAGCACTATAAATATCAATAATATGTTTATATTGTATTTCTTGTAATATATAATCAGGCATTAGAACATGCGCGAATATTTGTAGGGTTAAAAAAGCATTAGGGTTGCCTAATGTAAGTAATATTATGTCATTCGAAAGCATACACACAGGATTTGAATCTTAGTTGAATTAAAATAATAGTAGAAATCTATGAGACTTTAAGTCCGCCAAGTCCTACATACAGTTAAACCGAGTCTGATATAATTATTAATAATCTGTTGCTGTGTAATCGGAAATAGATTTATTACGTTTTAAGTAAAAATAAGTTTAAAAGTTGTTGTACGTATTTCAATACATTATAAATAAATGATATTATTAATAAGTCTAGATCGGTTCATAGTTTACAGAAATATAGAATTAAGCCTTGCATGATTGCACTTGGAGGTTTGTTCAAATGCTCAATTTAAGTTAGCTTTAAGCCTACAAAAATAGCCGATTTCAAATTCAATTTCACATTATCACAAAAATGTTTCCTTTACAAGGAGTTCCATGCATCTATGAGCATCAGTCTTGCAAGCTTCGACTATGTCCTTGATAATTTATTGACGTAGCTGACCGGTCAACGAGTAGCGATGGGCGAAAAATATTTTCTCCCTATGCACCCAACAACAGCGCAGTAGAGCGTTACAAACACATTAGTGTGACTGTCTGATCTGCTCTTAAATTTAACAGGGTTAAAACTTTAGTCCTTTGAGACGTTTATATGGAACGTTTTGAGGTGTTTTTTATGAAATTTAATAAATATAACGAGATAACCTATAAATACTTCGTTTTTCTCAGTTCTTATTTAGAACATTTATTTGGTTATAGCCTAGTTAATATTATAACTATTAATATTTAAAGGTATATTGACAGAACATATTTTATTGTGTTAAATTTATTATTATGGGTAAGTTTTATGTACGAACACGAAATTTACTGTAGCAAAAAAATTTCATAATTTTATCGTGAATATATTATTAAGACGCCGGTAAGTATAATTATTGCTTTGTGGAAGTTGAATACAACCAACTGAATAATAAATGTCATTGCATCATTTTTCGCGTCCCTCGTTACTAATTGTCGGTGGAGCATTAACATAGATAAAATTGTACACTAAATATATGTTTAGTAATTAAAGCAGGCTTTTAGAGGATAAACACATATAAATAATTTAGTATTTTAATATCCATTGACCGTAGTAGAAACTAACTACATAGGTGCATGCAAATTTAAATGGATTTATTAAGCACAAAGGAACCTACATAAAATGCCTTCTTTGTAACCATCCCATATCATTCACAGTAGAAAAATATTGTTCTATTTTTGTATTTTTTTTGTCAACAATTTTCTATTTATTCCTTTATATTAAGTGCAGTTACTGGGTACAAATCTATCTAAAGTTACATTAGGATTATCTTCATATACCTTATTCTACCACATTATTAAGTTATACAAGAATTTTTGTAAATACATAACATTATCTATACAACGCTCTTACATTTGGGCGATATTTTACTTATTAATTTTTGTGCATACTAAGCGGCTATCGGCCTGTGTTCAGCAGGCAAATGCTTGATAAATCTTTGAAAATACACATTTTTTAAAAGGATTACAATTATTTAAAATATGTGAAAATATAAAACTCGTGCACGATAATCGGAGTCTAGCATAAAATACATCCTGTTCGCTCCCTTGGTAGGTACTCACTTGGTAGTTTATTTTGTGTACAAAACATTTTTTGATTTCAATCGAGATATACGGCTACTAAGGCTTTAAAACCCTTTATTGTTGGACTCCGAAGAAACCATCTCCACGCCTTTTTCTGCCTAATAACAGGAGCAGCATTCTATTAAAAACGGTGTGGTAAAGAAGACATGCTAGTCCGAGGTAATCCAACTTAGTCCTCAGGGGTCTCCAGCACTGCGTCGCTGACTAATCTCAGGTAAGACTCTGATCTGATCTTATATAAAAAGATATTGTGAGAATCAATCTATTTGAGACAATTAAGCATCTGACAATAGCTTTTCACATATATTTTACGAAAAAATCTGTATGACGTCTGCACACTCGGGTCTCAAATTATCGCCCATGAGTTGTAATACTTATTAAATGATACATATCACTTATAAAAATATTCTTTATAATTATAATACATTTCTTCGGATTTATTAAAAAGTCGTAACAAAAAAAAGTAAAAGTACAAAAAAATACGTAAATATTGTTATTATTATTCGTAATTTCAAAGATTTATGCATGGAACATTAATCTAGTTTAGCAATATCTAATTCACCTAAATTTATTAATTATTATCAATTTCCATTTATAGATTTATTTAAGAAATACGACAGGAAAAATCTTGGATAATTAATACAATATTATATTATATTTGAATTATACCAAGATTAAAAAAAATATTTTAATAAAAGAAAATGGATAATATGAATTTAGAAACGGTTGTAACGCTTTGAATAATAATATGTTCTTCAAAATAATCGCTATTTCCACGTTGATCAACCGATTTAAATGCTTTTCTTTAAATATATTTACTGCTATAAAATATATATAGTTATTATATCAATTACTTATTTTCAATGTTAATAAAATAGGAGTATAATAGACGCTATTGTTTAGAAATATTAAAATACATAGTAGATTCGTTATAGAATCGATCTATTCTTTAATAAATATGTTTCATTCGGATATACAATAAAATAATTCTAGAAATATTTTATAAAACTATTAATCGAGTATTAAAAGTTTAAAAAGCTTATATTGTATAATGTGATATTTATTTGTACTGTAATAACCAATTTACTATATTGATTATAAATGTTTCTTATTTTTTTCTATTTTATTTGCAGTGACCGAAGTTATTTAGGGGACATCCATTCATTACGTTAGATATTTAGAGGGGGGGGCTTAAAATCATATCCATGCTCACATGGAGAGGAGGTCTCAGATGATTATTATCACTTTTTTCTGAAAGTTATTGTAAAATTGCGACAAAACTGGACTAAAATTATTTATGTTAAATGTGTTTGTCTCTTAGATTTCAATATCACGTGCAATTGGGTGGGGGTAGAGACAAATCTCACTACATTATACACGGAGAGGGTCGAAATATCATCCAAATCACCTTACGTAATAAATAGAACCCCCCAATTTAATTGTTTCGTTTTATGTATGTGGAATTAAATTTCATTTTATGTATTCCATTAAAATGTAACCGATTGTTACTGAAATAAGAAAAATAGATGGCCACTTGCATTTTTTCGTTTTATACAAAAATCTAATAGAAAGCTTAACGCATGTGAGTAATAAAAACCAGTACAAAGTATTTACAGAAGTGTCGAAGCTGAATTAGAAAATGTATTATTGAAGTATACAATTAAAAACGTGTCTCCTTTCTTTGTAATCGTAAAAAAATATTACCTCTCTATAAAATCTGTGCTCACTGTGCGTGTCCTGCGCTATTATGTATTACAATCATTGTAAAAATATTTAACCATTTTACGTATAAAATTTGACCTTATCTGTTCTAAACTTTCATGGCTGATTATGTTAACATTACATCTAATATTAGTCACAAACGTTGCAAACTTGGTTCCCGCACAAGACAACACCAAAACTGTCAAACATAAAACATACACCTTACAAGCATAGAAAACGTCGTAATTGTCGATATGCTGAAATGCGCCTTTGGCTTCTTCAATGAACCGGCGCGGCCTGACGGCTCCAAATAGAACTGGCTCCAATGTCAACCAGAATAACATTTAAACGCCCGTGTGGTTGAAGATGAAGGACACGGCATTCTTATCCACTGGTGGGGAACGGCGTGTTATAGAGGGATTATTATTATTGTAATGCCAGGACTTTCTCGTCGACGTACTCGATGACTGCAAAGCAATCGTCTCGTAGTAACGTAGTCTTCCGCAGCATTTTCTGCTCTTGATTATCGCCACGAAACCCTTCCTGTACTTCTTGTTGAAGAACGCGTAGAGGATCGGATTGATGCAGGAATTCGACGCACCCAACCACTGAGCCAGAGGTGTAACGACTGGTAAGATCTCACCTTCCCACTTTTGGATAGGTCCACCGAGTTTGATTCTAGCGAAAATGAGATAAAGGGGGAACCAGGAGAGTACGAACAGGATGACGACAGCAACGAGCATCTTGACGACTTTAACTTTTGATTTTTGTTGCATCCGTTCCATTTGCGCGTCCTGAGTATCAGTGGGGATAGACCTTCTCCAAACCTTAATCCAAATCAGGATGTAGCACATGGTGATGAGAACCATTGGTAGGATGTAGCAGAAGATAAGGTTGCCAATGACGAAGAAGAGAATCTCGCTGATTGGGTTCGGCCAGACATCAACACAGAGATGAACGTGTGGGCTTTCCTCAAATACGACGACTAGGTCGAAGAAAAAGACCCAGGGGGTGGTGACGACGATGGCAAATATCCAGATGAAAACGATCATCAGCCGGGCGCGTCGCTTCGTGATCTGGCACTTCAGTGGCCACCAGATCGCAAGGAATCTGTAACAAAGAGAAATATGACAATATATGTGAAATTTATTCATTTATTCATGATGAGATAATGAAATCAGTAAATTAATAACGAATTAAAATATGTTTTACAAGTAATAAGTCGGATCATATAAAAGGATGTAATTTATCATCATATATACAATTTTGATAACAAAATGATAATAGTAATCTAACAAAATGAAAATATTAAAGAATATACCGTTGAAGATGCCGAAATGAAAAGAAATAAGTATCTACACAGTAGGCCAAAGTGAACAGGAAGAAACGCAACTAGCTTTTGTGAAGCAATTCGACCCATTTATGAGATTTTTTGCACACAGTCCTTGGAAACTTCTGTACTTATTATCACTTAGTATTCTTTGATTATACTAATAATTTAACTTTGTTTTTCCTTTGTTACACAAGAACGTTAATTATTTTATAATTTTTGTATAAAAGCCTTAATACTGTGGTATCAATTGATAGCACAATATTTTAAAAAAGAATCATTAATTATAAACATATGAATTTTAAAGTATTCATAAGGTATATCTTATTAATATAAAAATGCAAAAGTTCCGGAAGATGTATGTGTGTTTGTTACTCTGTCACTCAATAACAACCAGTCGAATTTCGGTAATTTTGGCAGACAGAAAATTTATGACCTAGATTAAAAAAGATTAGTCATAATCGGGGCAAAGGCAGGAGAAGCGAGCGGAGTCGCAGAAATAAGGTTGTATTTCATATAACTATGTATGTTTGATTATACCGAAAATCGTGCTGATTTAGATAATCGACAAATTATGCTGATATCATATAGTCTCTTCTATTGTTCTCAAAAACTAGTGATTTCTTATTATGTAGTCCTTCTTCTACATGGAGTTCACGTTGTTTAGAGGTTGTACAAGTCATCGCATGTAGCGTTTTGATTGCGGTGATTCCCCTCCATCTCACATAAAAATTTGTTGTTCTAGCTCAAAAATAAGAACCTTAAAGAGCTCGAAAGCCTCTTACGAGTTGCAACTATTAGCAACCTGGGGTAGAACTTCAGTCATATTTAGGATCATTAAGTACTATGTAATAAACAGTTTTAGCATTTTTTTCTACTTGTCTCAGGATAAAGTATATGCCCTTTACGGGTTAAACTAGCTGACACGAAATAATGAATTTACAATGTCCAGCAAGCTATGTCTAGTTTTGTTTACTGTAAATTTAGTCCACTCTGATGTCCTAATGACTTAAGTTGTGTTTTCAGATAGTGAGGCTGGGGACCTCATTCCGAGTTACAAAGTTCAAATCTGGCCATTATTTGACTTTTCTGACCGCAAAGTTTCGATCGTCCCTATTGACTGATTACTGTTTCAATTAATTACAATTCTTCAGTAACTTTTTAGAACGTTATTTATAAAAATAAAAGTTATTGTTGTTTTTTATTGTTATTTAAGGTTTTTCAAAAGTTGTTTGTTTAATGACTAATTAAACTACTTATAACGCTCATTGTAATATGCTTATTTTCCATCCATTTTTAGTAGCCAGCACGCATCTAAACCCCTTTTTTATTTATTTAATCATTTACTTCAGACATAATCCATTTTAAATGAGAATTTCGCGCAAAGTAAGGTATTCTATAAAGAGATACATACTCAAGTCGACTGTTTTTTCATATGAATTTGACGGTCTTATTAACCCGAAGTGTTTTGATAGGATATATTCTACTTTACCACTTAAGAAGATAAGTTTTCGGTTAAAAAAATTACTCAGAACAGCTTTAAGAAGTTCAAACCTGCTCACATCCATCCATATAATCGATATATATTCATAAAATTATTAATTTTGTTTCAATCCTACCACTATTAAGCTTTCCTAGCATGACCAGCTCACAATAAAACACTTAATTCCGCTCCTAATTTACGTCCAATTTGCAAACCCCTAACAGCCTTGTTTTCCGGGATTAGTTCGCCAGACTGTATAAATAGCTCACGCTTGGCCGCTTACATCTTCCGACGATTATCCTTCTCCGGACCATTTAACTAAAATAGGGGAGCATCACTGAAATCTATTCTTGATTCTTAAACTGTAAAAAGACGATTAGGGCAGACAATTACGGATATTAATTACTACAGTTTAATTTAGTACGAAAAAATCTTTGAAAAAAGTATGATAGTTCAATTTTATTAAAGTAAAGTGAAAAAAATGCTTGTTAGGTGCATTTTTTTTAAAACTTGGAGGTAACAAACAAGCATGCAGTCCACCCGATGGTAAGAGGTCACTGCTCCCCATGAACGACATAGGCTAATGGGTTGCTACTTCCACGGACTTTCGGCAACCACATCCTTCCACCGACTCCAGAATTGCTTTATGCTAGTAACATGTGTGGCAGTGATACCCGGTCGAATTATAGTTGTTCTTGGCTAAAGGTAGATAGTTACCTTGACTAAAGGTAGATAGTTACTGCCACCCAAGATATTTGTAACCAACTCCATATAAATCAAGGGTTCCACCGAAAGCGGATGATATAGAAGTTAATAATTCTGAATAAGATGTCACCTCATTGTAAACCAGCTGATATCCACCCTTTCTACAAAAACAAAACTGCTTCGCGGCAGAAATACATGTGACCGAACCATACGTTCGGTTGGGTAGGTGTTATCTCTTAATTTACATACTTGTTTCATTGCCCTTCAATATTATTTTCTAGAAACACTATAGACACCGGAGATTTAAGAAACAAGTTCTTCTGTATAAGCCTGAATAAGCCTACAAAATAGTACATGGTCAATATAATTATCCGATTCTTAATTAAATACAAGTAATATTTCGACCATCGATTCACGTCGATTTCGTTATTATCACTGCCCATTCGTGTCGGAAATGAGAGTTACCCATACGTCAATATGTCATTAATTATGCTTGTTTATATATATTTCTTTAGAAGGTCGGACTAGCAAATGAGCATGCAATCCACTTGGTAATTGATAACTGCCTCCCATGAACATCTGTTTGCAACTTATAGAATAGGGGTAATATCTGAAGTCATTTTCAGATGCGTTACTACTCCTGGGGAAAGATGATCACACAATCACACCCTTCCATCGAAACGTAAGAAATGCTTCGCACTAGAAAGAAGTGTGGCAGTAGTACCTTCCCTGTCAAATCATACTCGTTTTTTTTGTTGGTCGTTTTTTTGTTGGTCAAATAGAATTGAAGTAACAAACGAGCGTGCAGCCCATCTCATGGTAAGTGGCTACTGCCGCCCATGGACACAGACCCAGGTAAGATCTAAGTCTCACCTTAGGTTAGCTACAGATGCGTTGCTACCCCTGAGGCCTAAGATGGAATGCCTCGGAAAAGTATGTCTCCCTTACCACACCCTTCAGACCAGTACACAGAAGTGCTTAACACTGCTATTATGAGGCAGAAATAAGTGTGGCGGTGGCTTCCGGAGTCGAACCACAAAGAGTTCTACCACCTTGCGGATATGTATTATGTTAATTGACAATATCAATTATTTATACATTATAATTTATTATTAAACACGTAAACTTATCGTATACATAAGTATTTCCATACCACGCATATCAAATCATATTACAGATGTTGCAAGTCTGAAATAGCTGAGACGATAATTCTTTTTTATTCCAATTGAAAAAGTTATTTTTATTACGTTGAATCTAGCTTTTTCCCGTGGGTGTTATGGAATGCAAGTAGGGGATAGTTATAGATCTTATGTTGCCAACCATTGCGGTATGTACAAAATATCGCTCTGTAGATGAGGCTTATGTCTAAAACAGGACTTAAAAGGGCTGATACATTAATGGAACTATTTTTACTAACGGTTACTGTCTTATGTACGGTTATCTTTACAAGCAATTAAACTTTAATGGGTACTTCTTTACGAATTGATTTAGATTTCGGGATCGAGTGCTCTACTACATCCTCAGATTTCGAGAGTACCATACTAGAGAACCAGAGCCAAAAGTTTATTTTATTTTGTTTAAACGCATTTATCTTTGAATGTTCTGGTCAAATTTGTATAAATTTGTATATGGTCATTTATTTAGGAAGTTTTTAGTATATACTTTTTATTAATAATTAGGTGAAGGGATACTGTACACTCGATTGAAATTTTTCCTGAATAATAAAATATAAAAATATTGAATTCTAGTAAACAACATATATCCCCAAAATTAGGATTTTCGATATTTTGTTAAATTCTAATGGAGCAAATGACAGTCGCCATATTGGCCACCCGGATGCTATCTTGAGCACGCATCTCTGTCAGTCAGTGTCAGTGTAGACATGGTGTTGTCAGAGTGTAAATGAGCCCTTATTGATTGAGCTGTCAGAACGAACAAATACAGTCGTCATGTTTTTTTCGTGTTCATTTTATTTAGTTTTGACGTTTCATGTAGTTCGAAGCTACCGCCGTATCAACCGTATCAATGATGCGGGGTCCCCGGGCTCCAGAGACCCCTAACGTGTGTAAGCAAAAATTAGTAAAATATTATCCATTGTACTGTAAAAGTAAGTAAGTTACTAGGAGGAAGTGATAACTTACATACTAAATATTTATGTTAATTAATTGCGAGCATATTTGTTTCGTGTTTTGTGAGAAATCTTCATCCTTCATTTGGGGCCCCCAACTTATTTTGATACAGGGTCCCTCCAAGATGCGGTACGCCACTGTATGAGTCACATTTCACCCGATCGAAGCCGGGCTTTCATCTAGTATATTATATTTAGTAAATTGTTATTAGTACAAATACAAACTATTAAACTAACTGGCCTCTTGCCATCAGGTGGGTGTGGGCTGCTAGCTAGTTTGCTTCTTAATCTTGAGTAATTAATAAATTGTCACATAAACACATTCGCGCTCAAGCAATTGCAAAAATCTGTATCGGGTTAGACGAGTAATTTACATATGTAATATTTACTCCCGATACAAGAACACGCATCAGACAGACTGTCCAATGAAATTTGGTTATAAATGGACATATGATCTGGAGATAATACGGACGCAAAACATTATTAAGTTGGTGGTACACCAGAAACAGAATATTTATTGTTCATTTTACTTGTAACGATAGCTTAAAACTGTCTGTCTGTAAATTGACGCCAGTTCTGGAACGTATAGCAGTTTTATACAAATAGATGGATCAATCATACGTGGTGTTGGCTTTAAATGCACTATTATCTCTATTCCCCTGGATGTAGATGACGATCGATGTATTTAATATCAGAATCAGCGTCTTTCTTCGAATTTATTGAACTACTGTATTATTTCCGTGGCCCCGCTTCGATCACATTATTCCATGTGTTAATTCAGGTCGTGAAGTATCAGTGTGCCAAATTTCAGTGAAATCCGATCAGTAGTTTTTGCATTAAAAAGTAACGAACACACACATGCTCACAAACTTTCGCACTTTTTTGTAATATTAATAAGATTACGACCCTATTCTGATTACACATGTTTATTGACAGATATCACAACAATCAGATTCAATCAAAATACAATACGCTACTCACTTATCATTAAAACTTTAAAATTTATAATTGATTTTTTATGTCATATTATTCAAGTTTAGGTATGTTTGTAATGTTATATAATTCTATATAATTTTAGTATATCATATAATACTTCAAATATAAATTTTAACATAATACAATCGTTTATTAAAGTGATAAATAAATATATCCACATGAATTATTTCGCATTGTGCCAAAACCCTAATATCATTATTCTTACGCCGACCTTGATGATAATTATGTTCACATATTATCACACGTATCTATTACTATCACGGTAGTTAATGGCTTCAAACTACATATCTACTTACAAGGTCATGTTTGTTTGTCAATCGATGTGGATAATTGATAGTATAATTTCTAATTATAAATGATAATGTTATAATTCATATTATAATTTTTAATAATATGCACTACTCGTATGTTACTGTTCATAATTTAAATGTGGAAAATTCCTTTGTACGAGTAGTTCGGATCAGGAAGTTGTACCGCCTTGCCTATATCTGTAAGGTGGTGATGCTTCCACCTTACAGATATAGGCAGTGTAAAGTGCTGCTGTGTTCAGGTCTGAAGAGTTAGGGAGATAATGAGGGCAAGAGAGAAATACTTTCCCGGAGCGTTCTACTTAGTTCTCAGGAGTGGCAACGTACCTGTAGTTAACCTCGGGAAAATCTATTATCTTATGTTTTATTGATTTCAGATATAAGGGCGGCAGTGGCCACTTATCATCAAGTGAACTGCATGCTCATTTGGTACTTCCATAGAATAAAAAAGCTAGAGCTAAGAAAGAAGACCAAAAATCTTATTACAATCCGGAAAGGATTTCGTACATTAGACTCCAAATTTACATTTAAATTCCACTCCAATTAGTCACCAAAATTGGACAAATACAAAGGAAATAAATATCGGTCTATGACCTTTTCTTTTAAAAATATATTTTCGCGAGGTCATCGATCTGGTCTGTCCTAACGATGGATAAGGGTCCATTTATCAACATGTCGCGGTCCCCTTTGTTGGTATTTTTGAGGCCTACCAAATTAGGTGAGAGTAAACAGGTATAGCTTTTGTTTGTGCTGAAAAATCGGTTTTTTGTTATCAGGGCGTGCTTGATAATCTACTTAGTGAAGCGGCCATCATAGAAGTCTAACACGCAAAGGTTTTCACATCCGATCACCGTATAGACAGACATCCAAATTTAATAATTTTAGGTTTCTTTACTGGGTAATAAAGAACGAAGTCAAGTCTTTACGGAAATAGAGAACGAAGTTAAGTTATAATGGTAATAGGTAGGTACAATATGTTTCGTGCCCTAACTGGAGCACAGTTAGAGTACGAAACATATTACCATGATAACATATACAACATCCGGAGGCATCGCGACACTTAATATATTTGCTTAGCAACAGCAGCGAAAAGCAGTGTTCTGGTCTCATAAGGATGTCTCTCATCTCTTCCCACACCCTTCAGGTGTGGTAAGGGAGACATCCTTATCCACGGCGTTCTAACTTAGTCCTTAGGAGTAGCAACGCATCTATGGCCAACCTTCGTTAAGATTTTGTTTTCTTTGGGGCTACTTACTGTATGCTCGTTTGCTTTAATCTTAATAAAAAAATAAGTAAGGATTAGGTATCTATGGCCAAATTCCATGATAACTAGTATTGCTACATTCAACTTAAGGGTACCGATTTTATCTACAAATATTTCGCTATTAACTTTTCTTTTGTGCCGAAGTAAGTATACTGAACAAAGAACTGTGAGAAATTCATTAACTTCTTTTAATTAATAACTTTTTTGTCTGTCACGTAAAAATGATCTGTCATATTTTTTGATGAACTTAGGAACTTGTTCTATCACTAACGAGTTCCGAATGGAGCGCATTCACTTGAAATCGTAATTTTTTTTTATGAAAACTATACATAGTTTTATACATACATCATTCAGCCTTTTTTATTTCTACGTAAGCCTTTAATAAAAGCAGGCTGGTGCCTTATTGAGATGCCTATAGGTAGGTGCCCCAAAATAGATAGCTCGTAAATTTTACTGTGTTCTCAGTACGAGTTTATTACGTTTCTTTAAAATAATCACCATTAAATGTATGGGAAATTGCATTAACGTTTTCGACAATACTTGTGCCAATGTACATTGCAGTGTTGAGCGAAACGTCAACGGTTATCGTTTTGTACGTACGTACGTACGTAGGTGGTAAGTACTCAGTAAAAGTATTATATTTTCTTTAAACGTTACATTGTACAAAAACAAATAAGTTTTAGGGTAGGTCGATTTACTTATGAGAAACTATCGCTTATTTTTTCCCCAGCACGGTGAGACAACATGGTGGTAGTCAAAGTAAATATTTGTGAAAAGAAGTTTCCAAAAAGATTTCACCGGGGTTATTGTCTCGTATTTCCGCTGATTATTTCTGCAAAACTGTGTTGCTACATTAGCTGAAGCCAGAATTTGATTAATATTAAACGCGGAATTATTAATCTTGATGATGCCGCATATATTACGCGCGAGATCTCGAAATCATCGATATCTTGAAAACTGATGGTAAAGCAGTCTTTTGTTTAACTGATATTATAAACTTGTATTAAATATCTGTGATTGGATTCAGTTATTCTTTTGTTTCACATCAGAACTGGGACTTTGATGAATATCATATTCTGTCATATTTTTCTTGAAATAAATTTAGCCCGTAGGTCAAAAGGACTACACAAATATAAACTCACGATTTCTTATATGCATCCTAACTGTTCACTCAAAAATGCAATCGAATACCCGGTCGAGATTGATCACCATGCTTCACTATCCTGCAAATACGTTGGGACGTGTTACTATATTTATCTTACTTAACTTTTAAGATCCTAACAGCAGTAGCTAATATAATGCAGTATTAAATGCAGCAGTGCCGATACAGTCAAACTGTGTAGGGTTTGGTCTACACCATTTATTTCATGTACCGAAAGATCTACATTTGAGGTATCCATGTTAGTCCTTACGAGTAGCAATGCTTTAGGTAACAAATTTTGTTCTACATACATACATGTTTATGGGTGGCAGTGATCAATATCAAATGAACGCTGCATGCTGGTTTGCTACTGTAATAAACAACGTTATAAAGCTTGAATTGTCCATAAACATACACGAAAAGAACCCTAAGAAAAATCAAGCAATCCTTACATTGACATTTCGCATCGTATAATCAGGCAATTCTTTAAAATGATGCCCTTTGCGACGCTACTCTTCAGATGATTACCGCAAAAAATGATTTTCGAAATCACTTTTTGTTGTATTCCGTTAAGGGTGACCAGGTTTTGATTTAAGTAAACGGTACTTATAAATTCAGACAATGACGATTTCTCAATCCGAAAAAACCGTTACTGACTATAAATAATATGAAAAGGAGATTTAAAGGAGTTATTAATAAATCTGAAAACATTTTAAGTCTACCAATGTGTAATAAGCCAGTAGGATAAATTATAACTTAGACCTTCTCATTTAGTGACGAGATACGGCCCTATTATAGGACTTTGGCAATGGGCATAGGGCATCATCATAGGATTATATTTTCAACTATCTCTACATAGAGTTCTGTTTTTCTTATAAATATCTACCATGGTAAATCTTTTTGTGGTTCGATTCCGGAAGTAACATTGCCATACCTATTTTTGCCTTATAATAATAATCTAAGTGTTTTCCGCTGCTGTGTTCTGGTCTGAAGGCTGGTGGTAAAGGAGTGATACTTATGTGAGGCGTATCAGATTAGTCTTCAAGGTTTCAACCCTCAATGGCTAACCTCGAGTAAAACACTGATTTTACCTGGGGCTAATTACAGATATCCCTATAATAATCATAATAATAATAATAATAACGCGTTCTACACTCATAGCCCCACAGTAGGATTTTCTCCTGTGTCGTGGGTGCCATGGACACACAAAGACGAATACACAAACACCCAGACCCA